>JAUPFT010000021.1:4117985-4272985 GCA_036936625.1 Parnassius smintheus behrii | reverse complement strand
CAAGTGGGTCAAAGGTGGGATAAGGCTATTCCTTGCATTCTTAAAAACTTGAGTAGGTATGTTGTCAACTCCTGTAGCTCAATTATTTTTAAAATTCTTAATGATATTTTCAACTTCATTACAATCCACATTAAATAAAACCATTGAATCACTCTGTGAATCAATATGAGGGATGTTTACAAAACTAGTCGGACAACTACCTCTTCTAATTTGTATTTTATTAGCAAGGGACTGACCTATACTCGCAAAGAATTTATTTAATAGTCTAACTGATTCATGCGGGTCTTTGGCGAGGTTTAACAATTCAGTGGGGTGTGGAGTTGGTTTTTTTAGACTAGCAACTTTACTAATAATGGTCCACATTTCCTTGGGATTATCCTTATTCTTTCTGAACTCGTTTTTTTTCATATTCAGTTTTCGGCTTTTTTAAAAGATTATTGCAGAAATTACGATACCTAGAGTAGGTTAATTGTAATATGGCATTATTAGGATCTAACTTTGCTTTTTTATGTAACTTGTTATGATTTCTGATGCATCGTACAAGACCAGGTGTTATCCAGGGCTTAATAGCTCGTTTTCGATGTGGGACGTGAGCTAATGCTTTAGATATTTATCAATTGGAGAAACTGTTGCTAAATTTGCATTTGCAGAGTTATATACAGCGTTAAAGTCTGTAACAGATAATTCCTGCACTAAACCCGAGTCATCAATTTTTCTGATGGTAGCTTTGGCTTGATTTCTTTTAATTTTACCCTCTAACACAAGTATAGTCGGTGCATGATCAGTTATGAGTGAATCAAGAATAAACTTTTTAGAGCATCAATTTAATCTTAGCATCACGTGATCAGGACAACTAGTTTTACGCGGCGGAATAACATGCGTTGAAAGTAGACCATGAGATGCCATTAAGTCAATGTAGCTGTTATGATTTGGATCAGAACTATCTGAAGCTATATTTATATTCAAGCAATTTTCGAAACCATCGCAAAAGTTATCAATATTGTTATTGTTATGTGTGTGTGTGTGTGTGTGTGTGTGTGTGTGTGTGTGCGCGTGCATGCGTGCGTGTGTGTGTGTGTGTGTGTGTGTGTGTGGTAACCTTGCTCACAAAGATCATTACTATTTGTGGCAATAAATAATAATTATACTTACAATAAGAAAATAAAAATATGTAAAATACCAAGTAAATATAAATATACAAAAAATGCAAAAAAATTGAAACAGTATTTTCAAATATAAATAATTACCAAGAAGAAATTAAAGCAATAACTTTTGAGAGGCAGGTAGTCATTAACCTTGAATTTGGGACAGTTTCTGTAAATCAGTATCCTTATCAATGCGTCGGCATGGAGCACCCTCCTTCACACGTAATTATACCTTCCCATGCGCTGTCCAGCAGTAAACATAGTTATGGTTTTTACTGAATTCTCGTGCCATGAAGTAAAGTTTTCTAGTAGACTGGGCCAGACTTTCAGATATAAAACTGGTTTGGTTTTTCCAATTATTTTAAGGTCGCCAGTATTTAGTTTGTTTTCCGTGTTTGCCTTGTTAATATATTCTCTTTTATTGTAACTGTAGTGAAGTTCACAATTATTGGCTCATTATGTTCTTTTTTGGTTTTAAGGCGAAAGATGTCGCGGATCTGTGATTCTTCTGCACATACATTGATTGATTCTCCAATTTTTTTACTAATTGCACTAGATCTTGCTTTGATTTTTCTGATCTCTGATCTTGCTTGAATGTTTCTGATCTCAATACTGGCTTGCTTTTGTGACCTTTCCAAATTCTCTACCTTTTGTTCATGACCCTGAATATAGGCTAAATGAGATTTCCTTTCTAATTCCAGTTTGACCAATTTGTTTTTCATATCTTCATATTGCTTTGGTATGAAATCCATTGATTCTTTGATGTCAGTGTTTTGCTGTTTAATATATTTAATGCTTTCCTGTATTGTGTCTTGCTGCTTGGTTAAAATTGCATTGAATTTCCTTATTTCCACCATGAAAGAAGTTAGGTCGTCATCATGCTGACGTTTACGGGGTCGATTTCTACTCGTATTCCGATTGTTCACATTGGAGCTTTCATTACCAGTATCAGTAGGCGGAACAGAACTTTGATTTACATCAGATTCAAGGACCTGCGGCAAGAACCTTTCCTGTTGTGGAGTAGACGGTGGAGTTCTCTTCAGTGGCATTTTCTTCTTTAAATCGCTTCCTCTTATGAATTAGGGCCAGCGACTCTTGTGACGTATTAGCGCGAAGTTGGAGTGACGTCGGTGAAGCGAAGCTGGATAGTTATGCTCACTGTCGGTGTCTCTTTCAAACGCGTTCGTCACTCCGTCTCTTATCACATAAAGGTTATGCAGTCCAAGTATTTTGCCAAGAATAAGTCGTAGTTATTTGAATTTAATTTATTTAAATAATGATGTATTTTTGCCAAAAATCAATCATACGGGAGCACGTCTAAGCGCTTTCGCGGTCCAGAGGGAAGGGGCATAATGCAGATCAAAATGCAGAAGCGTTGCCAGCCCTGAGGACTGAGATTAAATGTCTCGTTTCCGTTTCGTAAAAAGTTTCTCCGATTCTCTATACTTAGCATACGAAACACAGCAGCATTAAGCTACTATTTTACGCCGTTATTCTGTGAGAGCGTGGTCCTACCCTGGTCGAGCCGAACGACCCGTGCTACAACGACAATATGGCTGCAGCACGGTTCTACTACGTAAAACATTTAATAGTTCGCCATTACTTGATAACAACGGTATTTTCAATTAATTTTAAATATTACATTTTAAAACCTGCGAATGCCATCTCTGTTTGCTAAGCGCCGCAGCGATAGCATATTATATCCCCCTACCTTTGTCACCTATGTTCAGTAGCGAGCTTGTAATAGGTTGTAGTGCATACTGGCGAGGGCATTATATTTTAAAAGTGTAACACTGACACGTACAGAAATGATGTCAGGTTACGGTCTGCGAAATTTATTGTGCGCCTGTTAAGGAAGTCGCGTCTTGTGCTGTGGTGTGTGCTGTAAGGAACAGCGGCAGGAGCTATCGTCTGAAGAGCCGCCAGGAGATGGTGCTGGTGAGAATGTAAAAGTGCGCTCCCGTGGCACTACCGACATCCGGCAAAAGTGAATTAGTATTGACCAACGTAATCTGTCTTTACCCCCGTTTGCAAATTTGCTTAGGCATATTTCCATACAAAAAACGAACGTGGACTCTTTTCATTAACAAGAATTTTTATAAACTAAAAAGTAATGATTGATAATTTAAATGTATATTTACAAATAGAGTTTCAGATTTTACCTTATTTAAGGGAATGATAACGATACGTTTAAAAATATATAAAACTCATGTTACAAGATTCCCATTATTCTATACGCCTCGTTGTCAGCAAGGTCGTTGTTCAACAACAAGTAAGCAAATGTGAATAATTTTTGCTTTAATTTGCCTAGCTATCGCAGTCAGTACAAGACGAGGGGTAGGGCCCCACGTTGTGCCAATGTCACGTCATTATTATTTATACAACTTATTACATTAATATACTTTTGTAAGGTACTTGTGCCTTGATTCTTTTTATTTGCTATAGTTGTCACTTGTTGCTGTTGTTGCTTGTAAGTCGGATTAAAAACACTTGATTATTATTTTTATCTAAATGATACTGCTATATATCGGGGGAAAGGGGCTTTTTATTATATTTTTAAGCTATTGCATAGCTTCTATCGCGGGCTTTGAGTGCGGGAAAATCCAGAAATTTCGTAAAGAAAAAAACCTCACGCTCTCCGACGGGCACGGAGGTGTGGCTTGAAGGCCGTGCATTGTCTAACGATGGTCTAACGTCGTTTCTTTTCCTCAGTCTTTGTTGTCTTTGTCGAAGAGTTTTGAAATTTTGAATATGAATGAACAAAGTGCATTTATTATTAAGGCTGCTCTCTCGCAAAAAGCGTGCAGATGAACCAACTTTTCGTCGACACTTACAGAGAAATTACATATGAAAAAAATAGCTAGTAATCTACATGATCTGATACGTAATTTGGTTTAGCCATAATTTTTCTATCGGTGTCACATAATAAATAAAAAAATACCCAAATCACCTCCAAATCGTTGAGATGAAACCACTTTACTCCTTCATTGTTTATCAAAGGAATATAAAAAAAATATCTACTGCTTTGCAATACAAAATAAAATAATTTGGTTTGGTTAATTTTTAGAAATATGTATTATTTTTATGATAATAAATTAAAAATGCGTCCCGATTAAATACTGCGTCTATATCACCCCCGCATTCGTCCACGAATTCAGTGTGGGGCGCATCGTGTTGCTAGGTGGACGTACGCCGCGTTGCGAGAGCTCAGCACTACGAAATAAAATCGTAAAATATTACTGCAAAAATTTAATTTTGTTAATAGTGGAGTAGGTTTTTTCTGATTCTTGTTTAATAGTAGTATTTTATAGTTATATTAATTGTACAGTTTTATTAATGTTTAAGTTTAGTTTGTAAAACATGGGGAATAAGCAGAAACGATTGAAGAGAGGTCTAAAAAAATATTACAAACAAAAGGGTATACATTTATCAAGGTAAGTTTTAAGTTTTATCTACATATTTCATAATATTAGACAGGTGCTGTTTATAAAATACCTATATTACTGTGATTTCGCCACTCTGTGACGAGACAAAGCGCGGCAAACGCAAGTGGCGGCAAGGCGCGGTCCACGTCGTCGCATGCTGGTAGCGCATGTCTGAGAAATTAAAAAATATATATTTCGAAGAAATGTGAAGTTCGTCAACACGCATTGAGGCAGCGTGGCGGACATTTCCTTGCCTTAAAACCCCCTCAGAAATTAGAGGAGTCCTGTGCCCAGCAGCGGGACGTATATAGGCTGTAACTTTACTTTTTTTACTTTTATAAATATGTTATTTTACCGACGAAAATTTTAAAGAAAAATAAAAAATAAGCAACCGACAACCTCCTAGGTCCCTAGGTGACTTGCGAGATGTCAGTGTAACAAAACAAAACGGCCCAGAAAACAGACTTTCCAACGGATAGCTAAATCAGCACGCAACAATTTCATTGGTGCCAGTGGGGATCGAACCCGGGTTGCTCCCGTACTGTGATACCTATAACGAGCGCTAACCATGTGAGCTACCACGGCTCTCAACGACATCGTCTTAACGCAATTCCTCTGTATAGTGCGACGTTGCCACTCTTATTAGTTATTCCGCTTCATAATATTTTATTTATAGGTGATATTTTGTTTATGTAGGTATTCGATAGATTCCCATAGTCTGTTTTTTTCGCAGGAGACAAAAATAACAGATCTTTATTAGATTCGTTTAACCCGAATAATACAGTTTTTATGATTTTGGTTCAGATTAGATTTAATTTTAGTCACTTAAGTTTCGTATATTGTTCAAAATAATGAAATAAATCCACAGAATCTGCAGTTACGAAAAAAAGCAATATCATTTTAGTCTCCGGCGAAAAAAAAAGATATATATCATGATTAATTTATAAACTAGTTATTCGTTTACTAAATACGAAAAAATATCTAGGATTCCCCAGCCGTGATACATTACAGATTGACTATATTATCATTTATTTTACTATTGTAAATAAGTACTAATTGTAGATATTGACAGCTTTAATAGAAGTTCATTTTCTTATATTTTGACTAATAACCTAATATGACCTTGGGAAGAAACTCATTTTAATATATGGTTTTACTGTAATGACTGCCAATGGGTTGTTAATTTCTACAATAGACCGTGGAGTATTGTTGCTGACATGAATAACTCCGAAAATATAATTTATTTACTTGATCGTGTTGAGTTTTTGTGCTCTCACTGCGAGTTTACTTTTTATGATCACTATCTTAAGGAAGAGTGCGAACTATTTACCTAATCTGTACAAAATTACTCTATACTTAACTAGATTCATTTTTGTGAAAGGCTATTTTTGTTAAATTAAGATATTATGTTTAGTTTTGCAGTTATTTGAATTACGTCGTATGATGTCAGATTATCGGTAAACTCCGACGGGCACGGAGGTGTGGCGTTGAAAGCCGTGCATCGTCTAACGTCGTTTCAGTTCGGCAGACTTCGGCACTCGGCAGACTTCGGCACGGTGTTTGTGTGCGTGCGACTAGTCGTATGCGTGTACACTAGCTGCTAACTGAATGATAAAAATTCCTGAATAACCTACATGTATTGTAAGATATTAAAAATATTTTAAACAATATTAACTTCTCATTTATTCAATAAGAGAAAAAAAATTGTTTTCTTATCGGTCACCACGCTCAAAAAGTGTAACTTGATTTAATATCAAAGACTTAACTGTATAAATAAATTAAATAATTAATTATAATTGCATAAGTTGATAAAAAATGCTATGCAATGGCTTTCCCCGAGTGCCACACGTCTTTTATTTTTATTTTTATGTAATGAAAATCCAACAGCTTACAAATCGTAAGTAAATTACATGTTTAATTTACAAGAAGCTAATAACATGTTCACACTAATAGGAAAACACTAACATAATCTTTCGTCGTTTAAAGGACACAAATACGAGCAATAAAAATGGAGTATAATTTAAATGTACAACATGCATATATTTAATAAGTGAAACAAACAATAATAGCCACAAAAGAAAAAAAAATCAGGGCTAAACGCACAACATAATTTTTCTTAAGTTCCAAGATTATTTTATAATAAAAAGTCTACTAGGTAGTGTTAATTGATTTAAGAGTATAATATAACCCGATAACGAAGCAAACAATCCATCATTGATAATTCGAAATTTAAAAACCGTGTTGCTTGTTGCATTAAAAAATATGATAAATGAAAATATTTCCAAGTAAATTGTTACATCTTGTTGAATGCGCTCCATGAAAATGTTATCCCAGTTATTGGTTCGGGATCGGATTCTGCTGCTATTTTACACCTCGTAACATTATCCCTGCTATTGTCATTTTATGGATTAGAATGACCTATTTCTATTACGCTGCCATAATAACGTCAGTGGCGTCAAAGGTGCTCACAACGACGACATACCGCGATCAGTTGACCTGCCAAGGATGATGATTAAAGAAAACCCTTTCTAAATAGAAGAGGTTCATGTCCAGCAGTGGATTTTTATTTACTGATGAAGAGAAGTGATCATTCTTGACCTAAGCAGCCTCGTGGTCGGCATACCTGGCTGCACGTTGGGGGTCTCAGCTTAAAACGTTTACCATTGCCTATAATGGTCTATAAAAACTCTACTGCTGAAAATAGATCTCCCATTAGATTGTTTTGTAGAGGGGCATCGCCATAGTTCCATAGCATAATGTCGTATAGTATTTTACTACAGGGACACGCGACTGACCCTGAAGTTATATTTGTTTTACAAACGAGGGACATTAGAACAATCGATAATTTAAAATTTATGAAAATTAGTGCGTTAATTTTGACCTCTCAATACATTTATAAAAATGTAATGTTCGTGCACAAAAATAAAAGTAGTTTTACGAAAATAAGTGATATTCATTCTGTAAATACTAGCAACAGACACAAGCTAGTAGTACCGGTTACTCGACTCCACCGAGCCAGTAAATCATTCAACCATTCTTGGGGCGATGTATACGCTTTTACAACAAAACCCCAGAAAATATACAAAATTTGAGCAACACAGAGTTCATAAACTTTATTAAACTAAGTTTGTACAAAAAGGGTTATTATAATATTAAGGAATTTATGGACGATAATAACCCCAGGGAAGGGTGATCGCTACCAAGCTATTTCTAATTTGTTTTGTGTTTTTAACTGTAACATACATGATTGTAAGTTGTTATTATGAAAAAATAGTTCCGCTGCTTTTCTTGCTGGATCTTCCCAGGACAGAGGTTTTTTTCCGAACCAGTGGTAAATAAATAAAGTGATTTTCAATAGGTATTGTTATAATCAATATTGAATAAAAAGTTTCTGTTTCTGTTTCTGTTTCCGTTGGCAGACTTCGCAATCAGGTGGCAACCGCAAGTTTTTTATTCTATTGTTATCAGAAAGATGATGTTGCATATCTTCTGATTCAGTTTCCCTCTCTTGCCTCCTACGATACTTATGGTATGATATGGTGTAGTGGATATTCTTCACCTACACCATCACTACTCACTTCACCTTACAATATTTGGGATTTCTTACAGTATTATTAAATACACGTATAATATTATAGTAGTCCTCAATATTCAACACCAATGTATGACGTCATAAGAAAATTCTACACCTTATTGTGTACCACATCTTCCTAGAGTGTCGTTATAGGCCACTACGAGAAAAGCCGAAATTTTTTAATGTCTCTGATAAATAGCGAAAATACTATCCCGTATACATCGAACTTATAATACGGCGATGGGATTAGTGATTAACTTAGAGCACGTAACGTATAGCAGCTTTATCATGTTTGTAGCACGAATGGATCGGCTCAACCAAAGACCACGATCTCACAGAATACCAGCCTAAACTAGCAGCTAAATACTGCCGTGTTTTGTATGATGATTATAAGGAACCAGAGACTTTTTTACTGGAAAATAGACATTTCATCTTGATCCTCAGTTCAGAAAGAATAGGGAATTCAAATATCTTGGTCACCCATTAACTGAGTATCTAACTGACGGTGGACGTAGAAAGAGAAAGAATTTTTTTATTGGAGCTGTCTAAAAGAACAAGTGTACTTCCAGCCTATTTCAAGTTTGGAGGAATTACGCAGTCGCGTGCAGGGGGTCGCTTTAAAAATAACCGAACGGCGCTACGCACGAATTCTTAGAAGAGCATTTATTAGAAGATGTCGAGCTTGTATCAGAGTCGGTGGCAGACAATTCGAACACCTGTTACGAAATAAAGATTGATTTTAATGTATATTATAATATTTTATTTATTATAATAAATGTTAATTTCTATTTTGTATGATAAAAATAAAATAGAAATTAACATCTAAAGGAAGGAAAATACTTATCCCTCCTTTTTTGAAGTTTCGTAATCGGATAATAGTAGCCTTATGAGTTACGCACACTTTTCTACAGATTTATTACATGTATGAATATTTTATTATAAAATGTTTGGGATATGAATTTAATTGTCTTGCAGCGCAACACAGAGAGTACATTATGAAATATCCATCCAAGATACATAAGAAATTCCTAGTATAGAGTTATTTAAAAAAATAGAAATGGAAAAAAAGAAAAAATAGAGAAAACATAATCAATTACATACACATAAATTATCTCAGTCTACGTTTAGATATCGTTGTATCGTGATATCGTTGTCCACAAAACATCGAGGGACACTGTTTATATCGCCATAAAAACGATAAAGGTAATAAATAACGTAATATAAAAGATAATAGTTTATTGATCGATAATAAATTCACATAACGTTTTACTCAATCAATTCCGTTAAAAGCGCTGTGCTAACGCTCGTGGGGTTCAGGGATCATCAACGCGAGGGTTTAACTTTGGGAATCGTATGCCGGTGAGAGTCGCCGTTGGGGATCTCTCCGTGACTGAGTCTTGTAAGATACTGATATTTTTACGTGGTAGAGCCACGTTAAAGTTATGGTTGTAGCACGTTTGTTGACATATTCTAACTGACTTATGCTGACTCGACCAAGGACGGACCGCCCTCTCACAGAATACCAGCATAAAATAGTAGCTTAATGCTGCTGTGTTTTATATGGTGGGAGAGCCGGAAACCATTTTATACTGGAAACGAGGCTTTCCATCTAAGTTCTCAAGGATGGCAACGCATCTGTGTTTTGATTCTTCATTAAGGATAAATGTAGATGTCTATGGGCCTCAGCATCCACTTACTATCAGGTGGAATGTGTGCTCGTTCCTGACCAAAAATAAAAAAAAATATTTTAGCGTGTATCCACTAATCCATATCTCCTCGAAGATGTCATAAGCGGCGACAGATGGAAACAAACCTGAAGATGGGCAGCAGCGTCTTCCAAATAACAAACAAAAATAGAAAACTGCGTTTGCCAACCCGCTTGCCAAGCGTGCCAACTATGGCAAATATCACCCCTTTGAGACAATCTATGGGCCTATGTTCACCACTGGACTTTTTATAGGCTGTAACAGTAACAGTAACATTCTGCATGTTTATAAGGTTGTTTCAATTATCGTAGAAAGTTTTTTTTAAAGAAAACCTTACTACCATGACTATGTTTTTTTCCTGTATCGTGAAGGCAGTGAACATACATTCATTGCACAAGAACAAATATCTAGACCCGTAAATATATACGTAGACCATATAATATGTTTGTTCCATGCAGGATTCAAAGCTGCTACCCTCAGTACCTCAATGCTCACGCATCTTATTTATTTTATAGATGATTAGTATTCATGACAGATATTTAAATTCTTTTTAATAATGAATGTTCCGAAAGTTTTTTATTTATTTGGGACAACAAACAATAGTACGATGAGTATTTCAAAGAATAGAAGTTAAAATTACCACGTCTTACTTAGTTTTAAAGATGCAAGACCAAATATGACCAATATTGGAAGTTTGCAATTAAATCTGAAATCTTATTTAAAGTAAATTTTAATAAAAAAATGGTTTTTGCATCACGCA
Source organism: Parnassius smintheus behrii (assembly GCA_036936625.1). Classification (NCBI taxonomy): domain Eukaryota; kingdom Metazoa; phylum Arthropoda; class Insecta; order Lepidoptera; family Papilionidae; genus Parnassius; species Parnassius smintheus. Next base: position 4,262,375 of record JAUPFT010000021.1, on the reverse strand, counting down.
TCATGATCACAACATCTGCGTCACGGAGCCGTCAAACGCAACACGAATAAATATTGTCTAACTCTGAATCGAGTCCTGAATCAATTGAATTTTATTCGAACTTATTATAATTTCGTACTCACTCAGCCGTGGTAGCTCAGATGGTTAACGCTCGCTGTAAATATAACAGAACGCGAGTAACCCGGGTTCGATCCCCGCCGGCACCAATGAAATTGTTAATTGCAATTTTAAGTGCTGATTTACCACGTGCTCGGCGGTGAAGGAAAGCATCGTGAGGAAACCTGCATGTCTGAGGAATAAGAAAAAAAATATTTCGAACACATGTGAAGTTCACCAACACGCATTGGGGCAGCGCGGCGGACACTTCCTTGCCCTAAAACCCTCTCAGAAATGAGAGCAGGCCTGTGCGACGTATATAGGCTGTAACTTGACTTTACTTTACTTTACTCACAAAACCGAAGCTGTTTGCAAGTTCGCGGACTTCGATAAAATTACCACAATGGTTAAAATAAATAGTCCACTGCTAAATTTTACCAAAAGTATAAAATTCTCATAATTAAATAAAATAAAATACAAAAATCTTTATAATGTTTATTATAAAAATATATTTACAGCCTATTTAAAAAAAACTGTACAAAATATATTTACAAAATTAAATTGGGAAATGCAATAAAAACTAACAATCAGTAGTTCCTGCTTTACATATTAATAATTAGTAATTAGAATAAATTATAAATAAAACATTCCTATTTAGGGATATGTAAAACTAATATTTTTTTTGTAAAAAAATGAGGTTTTCAATTCGTCAGAATAATTTTATGTTTGTTCATAGATAATTTTTTCAACATTATCCTATCTTAAGTATATATTGTAAAATGTTTTTTTAGAAAGATCTGATGCTGGGATACACGAGAAAGTCATCAAACACTTCAATTTGTAAAGTAAGATACGCTATAGAGGCAATTCTTTACCACGTCACATGACTTCGATCATTGTCTTTTTACTTCTTTGAAGCCGATGCTTTCATGTTTTTAAAAGTAAAAATTGAAGGTGGCAAAAGAACACTTCTATTTTAGTAAGTATTATAATCGTTATTTTACATTAAAAGTTATTTAGGTCAGTGATAATGAAACAAATTTTTTCATTCTTTATTTCGGTGACACGCTAGAGAGGGGTTTCGTTTGCCACTTCTTGTACGTATCGATATATTCTATTCTTTATTTATGTAACATTTTTATTGTAATTGTTAATTGTTGCACCAGATAAATATTTTTCGAAAATTAAAATTAAATACATTATATCTCCCCTAACACACAATCGATATATAAATATGACGAAGTCGTAAACGCATATTGCTCAATGTGATATTATTTACGCCATTTTAATTGCTCTCAATTAGGAGTTAAAATCATATTATTTCATAAGAAGTTAAGCTTGAAATGTTTTTTCTTAATTTTGAAATAAAAAATATATGGAAAAAAGGAAAACACTTATTAGTATTTAAGAATCTATACGGTGAATACATTATTATACATTAATAAAAACAGGAATACTCAAATATATATAAAAAGAGATATATTTTTTGGTTATAATCCAAAAAGAGCTCTATTTTTATTCACAATCACAAAATTTAATATGATAATAAAAAAATATAAAAATATAGAGAATTAATATTATTATAAAATATATGAATTCGGTAAACCGGTAAGCGGTTTAGAAGATTCAATTCATAACAAATAAAGTACTACTATCGATCAGGGGCATTTTCCTTTTGCTTACTTTGTTTTTTTATTATGATATTTCTTTTACTTAAAAGCAATAAACAATTTTTATTTAAGTAATTACTTTAAAGCATTATTTTAATTTCTCATGCCACAGAAAAAACTGAAGTTACACAATTTTAGGCACTTTTAACATAAACCGTCTTATTACAATAGTGGTTTTGCTTAGGTTTAAGCTATGTTTTAAAAATCTTTCTAACTAAAGCAGTCCTTTAGGGTTAGTTTACACCGAGACGTGACGCGAAGCGACGCGGATACAAAATATAACTTTATTTACTACACAAAAATAGATATTTCAAAAGTGCCCCGCGGCACAGCGCGTCACATCATCGGTAGGCGCAGTATGCAAGAATGCGCTGCCATCGGCTTCGCGATGCACCTCGCGACGTCGCGATGCGTCTCGCGGCGGCGCGATGCGCAGTGCCAAACCGCTGACCTTTTCAAGCATCGTCGCGTCGCATCTCGGTGTGCACTGACCCTTGGTCACCGTACCACAGTCTTCGTGGAATTCAGCTGTCAAATTCCATAACTTACAGTTTTTTTCGCAAAATTTATGCGGGGCCATTTTATTAAAACAAACTCTTGTTTAATCCTAAGACTAACTAACTATGAACTACTTTTTGAAATAAGGCGGTTTCTCTCTTGAAAATTTCTCGTCAAATGTTGCCAATACCAAGGCGACGCGTTGAACATTTTTAGTGTAAAAGACTTCTAAAATCACAGTTTAACCTGAGACTGTTAATTAACTACGTTTCGTAATAAGTCGCTAAAATGTTAAATCACAATATAAATACTAATCGCATATTTTGTGCAATCGCTCGAATGTATTTTCCCAAGTCGGTAGAGTTTTTATTTCTAGCCGAAAAACGGACCGACGATGTGAGGATCGGCCCGCCTGTCGATGAGCACGAGGTTGGCTGTCCTGGGTGGATGACCTTGGTGGTATATCCATTTCTTGCCAGCTTCTTTGCCTTTGTGGTGGAAGTGTTCCTTGCCTTTGTGACCGTGATGATCTTGGCCGTTGGCAGACTTGTGACCCTAAAAATTAGGTATAAATTTAATAATAATTATGCACGTTTCAATAAAGTTACTTTTATAGAATGGGGGTGACAAATAAGCACACGGACAGGCGAAAACGCGAGTAATTTGGGCTTGACCGCATTCATTAATGAAGTGCAGATTCTCTATGTGCTCGACGGTTATTAAGTTATTGGTTCAGATGAAAAATTGTGAACAATATACTCGTATATGTGGCTAGCCTACAACTTACACAATCATAGAACCAATCCCACTATGACCTCAGCCTTTTACGAAATGTAAGGCAAGTAAAAATGTTCACAAAAACGTGCAACCTCTGATTCTCAGACCAACATGTCTGAGGAAAGAATAATTCGAGGACATGATTTGAAGTCCACTAATATGCACTGCCGTAGTTCCTATTGCGGAAGCCTAATAGCTCTATAACTCCAGCTGTACTGTAACTGTATCCAGCTTTGAGACCATACGGCTTTACTATTACCATTACCTGAACATAGGCCCCCATAGATTGCTTCATAAGGGGTGATATTTGTCATAGTTGCCACGCTTGGCAAGCGGTTTGGCGATCGCAGTTTTTAATTTTTAGTCATTATTACGAAGACGTAGGCTTGGGTAAAAAATATCGATATATAGAAATATCGATAGATTGTCAATATAATATCGATATTTTCGTCGATAGTTTTATTATTATTTAATTGACAAATATTATGATAAAAACAAGAACAATGATGTGCTTAAGTTTTCTTTCGTCGTTAAAACGCTCAGTAATAAAATTGTGACCCTCATATTACATCATGTAAAATATGCCGATGTATCGATATAATGATATTTATCAATAATGATCGATACTGGTCGATACCTTTTAAAAATATCGATGCGATAAATATCGATATAATTTTACACTTGCCCATCCCTAAGAAGACGCTGCTGCCCATCTCCTGGTTTGTTTTCCTCTGTCGTCTGTTACGACACCCATGGGATGATATGGAGTATTGGATATTCTCACACTGCCCTTATACGGTATACATGGCTCTAATTTAAATTAATCTAACTAATTACGTAAAGATTATAAACTGAGTATCGAGCGCGCAGCAACTATTCTTTACAGCTTGTCGAAAGCCCACTGCTGAACATACGCCTCCACCATATATTGCTTCATAGAAGTTTGGTCAGCAGTAAACTGCCTCCACGATACAAGAGAAAATCCTGGTAATGTTTAAAAAAAAAGAAAAAGTTTGCCAATCGCAGTTTCCTATTATTTTAGTTCTTATCAGAGAGATGCTGATGCTCATCTCTTTGTTTTATTTCCCTCTGTCGCCTATTACGGCACCCACAGGATGATGTGAAAGTAAATTCTTTTAGATCGCCACTACACGGTACTTTGGTATACGGTGTCCTAAGTCACCGGAGCACCAAAAGTTTTTCGTCACTCGTCTCGTTGAATACTCTCCTGCTGAGCGTGGCAACTATCACATATAGCTCTATGAGAAAATCTATGGGGTAGGCCAATGTTCAGCAGATGATGATGATAATAATAATGATGTTGACTAAATAATTTGGTGTAAAATTATCTTTATATATTAAAATCTATTCCGTTGGGAAGAAAAGGTTCTCGAGTGGTAGCCTCGTACCGGTAGGCGAAGTGAAGGGCGACCCCCCACTAGATGGAGTGACGACCTGGTAAGACATGCAGGAAGTCGATGGATGCAGGTAGCTCAGGACCGTGCTTTGTGGCATACCTTGGGGGAGGCCTATGTTCAGCAGTGGACTTGTGATGATGATGATGACGATGATGATTAAAATCAATTGCTGTCCGTTGGTCTCTGTTCACTTTGATGAAATTTTTGTATGTGTTTGGGTTTGAACCTGAATAGTTTAGATTTACAGATGGACACGGTGGGTGGCGCTGTTGTCGAGATCCAAAAGTCACCCGTGCGAAGCCGGGGCGGATCACTAGTATGTAAAAAATTCATACATATTTGAAGAAAAATAATTTTAATTATAACAAGTTAAGATTACCTTGTGGGAATTCCCGAATCCACCTTTGCTAAAATGTCCCGAGTCGCCCTTGATGTGTCCCTCGTGTGCGGCCTTGAGCTTTCCTTGCTTAAAGCGGCCACCCTATAACACAAACGTATTAACATGCTTTTGTAAGCTTGAGCTGTATGTATGAATATAATAATAATAATGTTTTAGATCGAATTTCGGTTACAGCGGCCAGTCTCAATGGAGATAGGTCAGCGCAGGATAGGTGAAAAATCGGTCATAATAGCCTGCCGGCGATCTAAAACATCTCATAAGTTATATATAGTTATATATATAGTTCATAATTGAATGATGAAGAAATTATTATAAAGTTAACAATATTTTCAATGCTGTTACATCTTAAGTCTAGACATTGAGAAACGTTTTTGTGTCAGGTATGTATAATTTGTGGAAAGAAAAGTTTTATTTTACTCTATTGCAATAATAGTTCATAATCTCAGATTAGCAAAAGAAAATTAAGGTTTTACGGAAAAATAAAATAATATAAAATAATTTTTACACAACAGCTTCAAAAGTCAGTACTAAGTGTTATAGAAGGTTAAAGTCCCTACTTTAAAGCTGTTCTTTGGAAGTTATTTTATTCTAAGTTCTTTGAAGCTATTTTATACATATTACTAGGGCAGATTCAGATGCAAAGGTAAAACATTTTGCTAGCATCATAAACGGAGCGCAGTAAAAGTCTAAAGTCATAACTATCTTTATTTCATCAAAAGATTCAATCAAGTGGTGTGATATTGCGCAGATGTAAATTAGCGAATTGATTAGATAGTAAAAGAAAAAAAATCAAATTCAGATTTTTATTGTTTACAAACTTTGTCTGCGTTGAGCTTCAAATGTTGCCAGAAAATAAAATGTAAATAGACCTACGGGTTACGGAGCAGATATACGAGTATGTCAAAGAACCGTTTTCTTGCGCTATGGGAGCTCCGCTCGCTTCGCTCGCTTCGTTCCAATTATATAAGTTTTTTTATTATAATTTTTTTACCCTTCTGAGTGGAAGCAGAAATATCACAAGCTTAAAATAACAAAATGTTGTCTATCTAAATAGCTACATTAAAAAATCTCCTTTTCTCTCACCCTAATTGGGGGACCAACTCCACCTTGATCAATAAACTATAATAAAATAAAATAAAAAACAATTATTAACATTGGTCGATATTGACAAAGATTTTGCGTAACTCACAAAAAAAAGGAAATACATATATAAATAGGAGTTATCCTCATTCTCTCAAATCGGATAGAAATGGTGGGGACGATCTTGAACATGTTCGCAGACTGCAGATTTCCCGGAGCGTCGGTGCTTCACATCAGCTATATGTTCCTTCATATAAAAACCCACGTGAAGGAACATATAGCTGATGTGAAGCACCGACGCTCCGGGAAGTCTGCAGTCTGCGAACATGTTCAAGATCGTCCCCACCATTACATTAGATTTGATAAACCACAAATTCTCGCAAAAGAACACCGATTCCTACCAAGGATGATACGCGAGGCTATTGAAATTAAAAAACATCCAAATTTCAATAGAGAAGATGGTTGGGTGCTACCATCTGCTTGGGATCCTATAATTAACAAAATTAAACCCAAACCCAAGCATACCACTGCAAGACTTCATGATACTATAAGCTCGTTTTGCGTAAATCGGACCAAAAATTAATATTAAAAAACTGAAGGTAGCCGGACTAACTATGACATTGGGACGTCAAACATCTCAGTCCCCCCCCCCCCCGTGACCATGGGCGCTGTAAAGCACCCGAAACGTCGGGATAATAATAAAAATAAATTAAAGTAATTAAACGCGATAAAATCCGTAAATAATAGTTTTATTCAAAGCTTATAATCTTGTACAAATTAGAAATAGTTTGGTAGCGTTCACCGTTCCCGGGGGCTAATATTATCCATAAATTCCTTAATATTATAATGACCCTTTTTACACAAACTATGTTTAATAAAGTTTTTGAACTTTGTGCGGGTCAATTTTGTATATTTAACATCGCCCCAAAAATGAATTACTAATTCGGTGGAGTCGAGTAACTGGTACAACTAGCTTGTGTCTGTTCCTAATATTTACAGAATGAATATCACTCATTTTTGTAAAACTTCTTTTATTTTTGTGTACTTACATTTCATTTTCATAAATGTATTGAGTGGCCAAAGTTATTATATTAATTTCTTTAAATTACTTGTTCCGTGCGGGATTCGAACCCTTGGCCCTCAGCGCCGCTTCTCATACGAGTAGCTAAGTCACTGCGCCACGGAGTCGTCGGTTTTACAAGTTAAAATAAAATTAACATTGTTTGGGCGTCACTTCAAATGGTACGTTGTGTTTTGTCTATCTTTCTTTGTCGGCCCGAGGAAACAACAAGTAATTTTACGGAATCAAAAGAAATGTTGTTTAGCCAAACTCTCTTGATGCTTAGTACCTAGTATTAAATACGGCTCAAAGTAACACGTCTTTTAATTGACTTCTTTAATTACAAATAATATAACTAGCTTGCCAGACAGACGTTGTTCTGCCTTTTTCGACGACCCTTTGTCATGTCCTATTAAAAATCCTTAAATTAGCAAAAAAGTGCATCACCCATGGGCAAAAAAACTATTCTATCTCTCAAGTTGGACCAAACTACACACGGTGTGCAAATTTGATTAAAATCGGTTTAGTAGGTAGTTTAGGAGTCCATCGCGGACAAACAACGTGATACGTAATTTATATATATTAAGATGAGCCGATTAAAAAAATGGTGATAACAATTTCACGGCTGGTCTAGTTTAGATGTTTGTCCTTGTGAAATTTATGTATGTATGCAAACTGCCTCCACGATAAAGGAGAAAATCTTAGTGTGAAGGTAACGTTTTTTAAAAAAACAACGAAATGAAAAGGAGAGAGAATTCGACTATACTTTTTCTATGTATGTTATGCAATATTTTCGTCGATTGTGACCCAATTTCAATGACATTTAAAATATTATATATCAGTGGTAATGTACAGTATATTTTTATAGGATAGGGTGACAAGCGAGCACACAGTCCACTTGATGGTAAGTGGTTGCTGTGGCCCATAGACATCTACATTTATTCTTAAATAAGAATCAAAACACATATGCGTTTTCACCTAAAATGGAACGCCTTGTTACCGGTAAAAAATTGTTTCCGGATCTCTATGTTACACTCACCATACGAAATAAAGCAGTATTAAGCTAGTGCTATTTAACGCTGGTATTCTGTGACAGGTCCTTCCCAGGTCGAGCCGACTCATTCGTGCTACAACCATAATATAGCACGCGTAGCAGCGTGGCTCTACCACCTTCTACACAAATTTATACCCAAAATAATTTAATAGCTTCTGACAGATGGCAGTATCAGAATCTCATTACCGCTAATCGAAAATACCCATATGCTAGATATATCTCAGAAATACAAAGATATTGTATAACATTTAAAGGACATGTGAATTTCACCATTGTGCTGGAGCAATACATTAGATTGGAGCAAGCCTAATATTCTTTAAAAATGAGGGTCTGTGCCCTAAAATAGGACTTACCTACATATATTGTTACATTACTTTTACTTTATCAGATATATAGACACATTTTAGATAAGTTATTGTTTGATTTTCTATTTAGTTTATGGTATTTAGCATAACCTGGTCAATATTATACTAAAAATAACGAAATATATATAAAAATATCTGACCTTCCCGTGACTCTTCTCGCCATGATGTCCACCGTGTTTCTCCTCTTCAAAGGAATCTCCTTCCTCCTCAAAGAATTCAACGTTCTTCTCGTATTCTTCCTTTTTGTGGATATCGTGACTGCCTTTTGTACTGTGGCCTTTTGAATGTTTACCCGATTCCTCGTACTGAACACGAACAAAGTTAGACCCTCGATTGTTGTTTAAAATATACAGTTAGAAGTATACGATGTTGTGATTAAGACATCGACAACTTTTGTCCCACAATGATGGTAATATTTTTTGAGTGTAAGTAGGTATGTATCATCACCATGTAATGATGGTGTAAGAATATCGACTACACTATATTAGATGCTCAGATGGTTAGCGCTCGCAAAATTTCACAGTACGCTAGCAACCCGGGTTCGAGCCGCGCCGGCACCAATGAAATTTTTGATTGCAATTTTAAGTGCTCTTTTACCACGCGTTCCGCGTTGATAGAAACCATCGTAAAAAACCTACATGTCTGGGAAATAAGAAAAAATATTTCGAAGACATGTGACGTTCCCCAACACGCATTGGAGCAGCCCAGCGGATACTTCCTTGCCCTAAAACCCTGTCAGAAATGAGAGGAGGCCTGTGCCCAGCAGTGGGACGTTATTACCTTACGTATATTATGCTGGACGTGTCGTAAGAGGCGACGGAAAGAAACATATCAGGAGATGGGCAACAGCGTCTTCTCAAAAATACTGCGGTTGCCAATCAACCAGCCAAACGTGGCAACTATAGCAAACATACCCTCCATGTGGCAATTTATGGGGGAAGCTTATGTTTAGCAGTGGACTTTGATAGGAATACAGGATAGCCCAGGTTATCTAAGGCTGGTAGACTTCAATTATTTATATAACTTGCGTTTTTGTTACTGAGACCTTGATGTAACGATTGGTATTTACAGTACTAGAGTTTAGATTCTAAAGAGTTCGTAGTATTTTTTTATTGAATAATACTAAAAAACAAACCCACAGTTCACTTGAAGGTAAGTAGATGCTTTGACCCATAAACACCTACATCTATCCTCGGTTAAGAATGTAGTTGTGTTGCCACCCCTAAGAACTTAGATAGAACGCCTCGTTACTAGTATATAGGGGTTTTATTTCTATACACACACCATATGAATAACAGCAGCGTAATTCTACTATTTCACACTTGTTATCTGAGAGACCGTGGTCCTTCTCATAATATAGCTACACCGTGGTTCTACCACGTAAATAAAATATCCAGTTGTATAGAACACAAAAAAACACAGTAGCGTTAAGCTACCATTTTACGCTGCTATAATTTAGGAGCATAGTTTTCCCCCGGTCGAGCCGACTCATTCGTGCTTCAACCATAATATACCAGCAGGCTGGCTCTACCACGTATATTACGTATTTCTGTAATTACTACACGAGTGTTACCTTGGCGTGCTTCTTGCCATGTTCTTCATGGTGGTGGTGACCGTAGTGGCCCGACTCGTCGTGGTGGTGCTTGTCGACGCCTCCGTGGTCGTCGTACTTGCCCAAGTGGTCTTCTTTGTCGTGGTGGCCTTTAGAAGTTTTTGTATCTTCGTGTACACCCTAGAATGAAGCAGCCATTGTTATTACAATATTGTTTTTTGTTTCATGTCGAAAATATTTGTATATCGTAATTTTTGTAAGTGATGTGATTTTTTTGCATTTAATCGATTATTAAAAAAAGACATCAACCGAAGAGTAAAGAGGACATGGAGAGTGGGAAGTTGGAGAAAAAATCCCCCGCCGTACTCCCTCTCCTCGTAAAACCATATATTTTTAGTGAATATTTTAATATTTCATAATTCATTAGCAATTTGAAGTACTGTAGTATATTTTATATTTTTAAAGTAGAACGAGGAGAAGATATGGAGTACCGCTTGCCGTAACCGTAACTCTTAATGACGCAGACAGAGAAACGTAAAAATGCATATGCATATATGTTATTGAAATTCACGTCAAAAGTAGTTTACATATTCATTTTGTCATTACTATCATCGTCTTGTGATTTTTTTTTATAAGTGAATATACTATTCTGACTAATTTCACCATCCATCTCCCATTTCAACAGGCTCTCATTTTATTTCATGGCAATTTTCCCCAAGGTTACCCAACTGAACAGATAAATCTAGTCTTGACCAAAATTTGAGTGCCGCGTGAATTTCAAGAAAGGTCTCATTTTTCCACGTGGATTATACCCACTTGTAGGTGTATAAGAGGAGCAAGTAAAAGCTACTTCAAATACATTACTTGTAAAGGATTTCATAATAAAATTTGTGGAGAAACCAACTTTTTGGAAGCTGTTGCTAGTCGTTAAAAATGTAAGTTAGAATAAATGTATACATATTTAATAAGAAAATAAATGTTAATTTGAGTCTTAATGCTGGGTAGTAGTATCCTGAATATCGGAATTTTCACAAAAAAATTATGCTTTTTAACTACATGCAACCAAATCCTCAATTCCAGGCACTATTAATAGACACGTGATACGTTTTCTAACACGACTAATTTGTTTCCGTAAAATTTACTCTTAATTTGAACTTATAAAAATTTAATTATGCTTTACCTTTGATGTGTAATGTATCTTAAATTTCAGTATTTCGCGTCATATTTCGTAAGCAAACTTTTCTCATTACACTAGTTTGTAACGCGCTATTTCTATAGAAACATAAAAGCAATTTGGAATTTCCAAACTCGAAGAACAAATATAAAAAAAAATTCACCGTGAGTTAAACAGCGTTAGCGTATCATTTGAATTTGATCTTGACATCTAGTGATGTGCCTACTAATCTAATCTATAATTTGTAAAAAATACACGGATAATTAAAGTACGTGAAGATCGTTTAATTTAACATTGCACAGGCTCTTTTCAATTTTACCGTATAACACCATATAATATAAAAATGCTCAACTCTAAAACGCAATAGAATGGGTGCGTAGATATAAATTTCGTAATACTTAATAAATATGACAAAATCTACCAAAATACAAAAGAAGCGCATGATATTTAAACTAGACGATTTCTTACTCAGTATTCTTCACAATGTGTTTATTTTAAATTCAAATTAAGTATAAATACAATGATGAGATTTTTTGATAATGTAATGTTGGAAGGTGTCAATGAGAGGCGTGGTGTTTTGTCTAAGACTTTAATTAGTCTTAATACTGACTACTACAATCAACATTCATATATAAGTCGTGTGAGTTACTCTACATTACAATATAATCTATGACTTGGTTAATCTGAAAACTTTTTAGTGGAAAAATATTATTAATTATATAAGTAACAGATATAAAACGAAAAGGTAAAAGTTAATGTGGGTTCAATGGGCGTTCCTCAAGGCGCAGTTTTCATTCCCTTCCTATTCCTAGTCATCATGCTATAGTATTATTTGATGATTATATTTACTTAATAATTTTTTTCAAACTTAATGGAAAGCCAATTTGTGACAAAATAAGTGATGCTCTATTAAAATTTGTTAATTGGCTTAGCGTCTACAATTTGCGGTGACACAAAATAAATATATAAAATTTACAATGGAATGTTCAACAACTTAATCATCATCATCGTCATCAATAAGTCCACTACTGAACATAGGCATCCCTCAAGGAATGCCACAAAGTACAACAACTGAATAAAAATATTTTTGAAATAGAAAAGAGTTATGTCAGGGCGTAAAAATGCACTGCTGAATACGCTCTGATAACGAAGTATTTCAAAAAGAAAGTAGTTATTATTCGCAAATCTGAACATTCTTAAATGAAATAAAAAGTTTAAGATCGAAAATACATTACAAAACCGAACGCATCATCCTCCAGTTCACAAGCATCATGCATGAAGTTACCATAGACATCGTTGTACGTGTTACTAAAGATGCGAACTGCTGCATAACACCACCGCAAACGGTAATTGTCTATGAAATTCTAAAAATATCAAATATTTTATGAATTTTCAAATAATTCCAATTTCCAAAAATATCAAATATTTTGTTTTAGTTTATTTGTTTGGACTCGGATGTCTTAATTTGGTTTTTATTGTCATTATCATGCTACCATTCATACTGTTAGAATAAAAATTCCCGACATGGCTTGTAGTCAAATCTAACAACATCCACGGAAAGCCATCAATATTTTTAAGTCAAGTGTAAATAGACATTTGTTAAGCTAAGTAACTACCCTTTTCATCTTTGGTCTAGTCAATCAAGTCACTGGCTGCTATTATTAATTGCTTTTTACAATTAATAAAGCTAGTAGAAAACTATAAAAATTAACTGAAATGTCACATCTTAACGTTGCTCTCGTGACATTCCTGTGACTTACCGTTGATATCATTCAATATTTGAGTTTTTTTATCATCTTAAAGGATTATAGAATATCAATTTGAATACATTTCACAGCACTAATATCAAACTATAGTCCCTTGTCAAGATTTCGTATTCACGCATTGTTGGACTCTTGTTTAATTAAAATTACTCAGGGTTCTCGCTAACGGCTGTGCAGTCGAGAACGAGTCTAATTGACTTGGAAACTTCGTCTCCTAGGCGACTACCGTAAGTTCTCGTTTCGAACAATTTATTACTTAAAATACCTTCTTAGGTATATACGCAATTTTGAAGATTTTACCAATTTGTACCAACTAGTACTTTTATGGCGTATTTCATTTATAAAATACAATTGCAATTTTATATATCTATCCATGTGAAGTACTATATCCGAGCCCATATATTTTTATATCCGTTAATGTCACGGTCTAAATAGTGTTTATAAGTTAAACACGTCTACCTTCTACTCTTTTTTTAACCAAATTCAAAAAGGAGGAGACACTCAACTCGACTGTATTTTTATGTGTGCTATCTCATAACTTTTTTCCAGGTAAACTGATTTTGATAATTTCTTTATTTGAAAGCTGATGCTTTTCACGTGGTTCAAGAATCTTTGTATCAAGTTGAATCAAGATCTGACCAGTAGTCTGTGAGTTATCCTTAATAATGCATGTTAAATTGGGTTTGACTAAATGGATGATGTTCTCATTATATTCAGTACCTGGATGACCGGTTTTTTTGGAAATCGTGTGTTTTGGAAATTATGTTTAAATAAAAATTAAATACTGATGAAATATGAATAATATTTTTTGATCTTACCGATAGAATTAAAAAAACTGAACTGGTTATTTGCTTAAAAGTCATGAACGCAATTAGTTAAATTTAAATTTTTGTGTTTTTACCACCATCTCATTTCGCACCATGAGGAATCGAATTAAAGAAATGGCCCCGAGTTCCCGGCGCCCCTTTAATAGGGCAGGGGTACGAAGAATCTCCGGGAGGAAAACCGGCGACGAGGTTCGCCACCCGTCACGTTCTGTCTCCCGGAGAGGCGAAAAGTGGATTGCAGAGGCCCGTCTGGCTACGTTGAATATATGTGGGGCAATGAATGATAAAATGGATGAAGTATGCGATGTGATGTATGATAGAGGAATAGATATGTAATGCGTAAATGAGACGAAAAGGAAGGGGAAGAATGTCACTACACATGGCATGTACTGGTCCGGTGTAGACGAGATCGAGCGGGCATGCCAGGGAGTAGGTATCATCCTTTCAGAAAGAATGGGCCAATGTGGAAAAGAGTATGAATGTGTAAGCCCAAGACTGCTATGGATATATGAAAGTGGACTTAAAGAAGTTGTTTGTGTTAGGGGTCTACGCCCCAGACATGTCTAAGCCCACTTATATCCGAGAGCAGTTTTGGGAAATTGTAAGGATGGTGTTAATGAAGTGTAAGGGAAATGAAAATATTATTATGCTAGAAGATTTTATTGGAAGGGTTGGGGTGAGGAGGCTTGGTTATGAAAGGATATTGGGAACGTTTGGTGATGAAAGTATAAATGAGAATGGTGAAAGTCTCCTCACCATATGTATGGAAAAGAATCTTTTTGTGACGAACACTTGCTTTCGCCACAAGAGGATTCACATGTATACTTGGAAAAGAGGTGACGATAGAAGCATGATAGATTTCATAATTGTGGATAAAAGATTGAGGGGCGCAGTGGTAGATACGAGGGTTTACCGGGGTTCGAACGTAGGAACGGATCATTATTTAGTTTTATGCCGAATTAATGGTCTATTCAGGCGTTGGCGCCATGATCGTCTATGTCTACCACTGCGTTACAGCGTATTAGAACAGAAAGGTTACAAGATGAAAGTGATAAAAACAAGTTCAAATGTAGACTGAAAGAAAATATAAGTGGTTTGGATGAATTATGTATGAAGGAGTTAGACTTGGAGAATATATGGCAAAATGTAAAAAAAGGTTTAGTGGATGCAGCTACCGAAGTATGTGGTGTTAGTAAGAGAAAGAATGAAAGGAAAAATAATACGTTATGGTGGGATGATGAGATACGTATGGAAGTTGAAGCAAAGAAGAGAGCATGGCAAGATTTACTAGCAACAAAGGCCGGTAATTCTAGCGATACGAATGATGATATTGAAAGAAAAAAGGCAGTCTTTAGACATTTTAATAAGAGAGTAAAAGAAGTAGTTGAAAAAAAAAAGCAAGAAAGAACGGATAAGAACGATAGAAGAATATCGGATAACTTCCAGGCAAATATTAAAATGTTCTGGAAACTTGAAAGACCTGCCAGGGGACATTCAAAACAGCCTATGATGAATGCTATAAGAGACGAGAATGGCTATATTCTGAATGATGAAGTTTTGAGTTTAAAGAGATGGAAGGAATATTTTGAAAGCGTGTTTATGAGTGAGGAGACAACGTGTGTACTAGGTGAAGTAGAAACACCGAAAGAAGAGGAAAGAGGTAGCGAGGTAAGTATAGATGAAATAATGAAAGCAATGAAAAGCATGAAAGCAGGTAAGGCTGCTGGATATGATAGAGTTTCACTCAAAATGCTAAGGGCTGGAGAGGAAGTGGTGGCAGGCCTGCTGCACACCTTGTTTAATTCATGCTGGGAACTGAAGCGGGTACCGGTAGACTGGTGCAAAGCCGTGATAGTCCCAGTATATAAAGGAAGAGGGTCGCAGCAGGACCGTAAAAACTACCGTGGCATCAGCCTTCTTAGCATTGTGGGTGTTAAAACTGTATGCTAAGGTACTGATTGAAAGGGTCATGAAAGAAACTGATGGAAAAATTTGGGATGTGCAAGCGGGATTTAGAAAGGGAATGGGATGTACAGATCAAGTCTTTTCCATGCGCATGATCGCGGAGAAGTTTCTGGCCAAAAACCAAAAGGTTTTTTGTGCGTTCATGGACTTGGAAAAGGCCTATGACAGAGTGGATAGGGATTTGCTATGGCAGACACTGAACTCATTTGGGTTGAGCGCTGGCTTGATACAGGCATTGGAGTCTCTTTATAGGGACTCTAGTGCTTGTGTTAGGATCAACGGGGTCTACTCGGACTGGTTTGACATCCATAAAGGTGTCAGACAGGGCTGTGTGGCTTTCCCGTGGCTGTTCAACCTATTTATGGACAGTTGTTTGCAAAATTTGAAAGTTGAAGAATGCGGATTAAGAATGGGTGAGTTAACCGTCAAATGCCTTTTGTACGCCGATGATCACGTTATTCTTGCGTCGTCGGCGGCCGAGTTGCAAATGATGGTTACATTAATAAACGGATCATTAAAAGAAAGGGGTATGAAAGTGAACGTAAGTAAGACGAAGGTTATGATTTTTGAAAGAAAAGAAAGTAAAACCATTTGTGAAATAAGAATAGAAGGGGAGTTGATCGAGCAAGTAGATGAGTTTGTATATTTGGACTGCTTATTTAGCAGGGATGGGAGATATGATAAGGATATAGAACGATGAGTAAATGCAGGAAATAGAGTAAATGGGGCCTTGCCTTGCCTTGCTTCTATTGTGAAGAGTCAAAATGTGTCGAAAAAGGCACGTATGGCAATTCACAATGCTGTGTTGGTCCCTACTTTAACGTATGGTAGTGAAAGTTGGGTGTCGCAGAAGAAGCACGAGAGTAGAATAAACGCAGTAGAAATGCGGTCGTCAAGGAGTATATTAGGGCTGAATCTGAATGACAGGGTAAGAAATCGTGTAATAAGAGAAGAGTTTGGTTTGCAAGATGATGTGGTGACCAGGATTAAGAAAGGAATGCTTCGGTGGTTTGGTCATGTAGAAAGAATGAATGAGGAAAGAGTGACAAAGAAAATTTATGGTGCAGAAGTGAATGGCACAGTTGCAAAGGGATGTTCTAGGCGAAAATTTATCGACCAAATTGGCGATTTATTGAAAACGGGCCAAATTAGGAGTACCCTTAACAGACGAGCATGTATGCGTAAGTGTATGGATGTGAAGGAGGCAAGAGAGGTGTGTCAGGATCGTGCCAAATGGAAGTCTGTAGTCTCTGCCTACCCCTCTGGGTGACAGGCGTGAGTGTATATAATATTATATGTGTTTCTAAAAAAAATACTAAAAAAGGGCTCGAAATAATAGATTTTCTCATAAAAGAAGGGAACTTGAAAAAAAAAAGGAAAAAAAGTCGACAGGACTCGAACCAGGGTACTACGATTTTAGGACCGCCCGATCTCCCATTTGAGCTATTATAATCATTAACACATTGCCAAAATTTACCTTCTTATATTGTAGCAGTTTTTCATTGCATGAAAACACGGACGAAAGACATTTTCTATAAATGAATCCTAGCTAGATCGATTTATTGCCCCCGAAACCCCTGTGGACACAAAATTTTATGAAAATCGTTGGAGCCGTTTCCGAGATTCCGTTTAAAGGTATTAATATTGAAGTCAGTTGTACAAAATTTTAACCTCTTGTTATTACTACTATAAGCCAGCTCTTGACTTCTATCACACCTGATGGTAAGTGTGGAGCTGAAAATTGTAAAGAGCATTAACAAAATCCCATTCTCTCTTGCCTTTTGTAATGGGGCATGTAATAAAGAGTATATAAATAAATACCTAAATAGTTAAACAAATTTAATTTTTATATAATAAATTATCAATCGGTATTATTATGTAATGATTGAAGAAGCGTCAACAAATGACACCATTTCGTGTTATTGTTCAGTATAACGTTAGCTATTTAAGAATGCACAGTGTATACAATATGTACCAAAATCCTGCGGTTCCTGTTAAGTGTGTTATCATAATCGTTATTCAACGCAATAAATAAAACCACATATAATTTGCAAATAAAAATTTATTAAAACTTTATTTAACCTTTTGTGGTCAAGTTTTCTGACGTAAAGTTATTTCTATGCGATTTTGCACAGGATTTTAGTTTCATGTTCTATACAATATTCTATAATAATATAGATGACTATATCTGAACAATGAAAAACTATTTCGGAGGCGTTTGTTTAAAAAATACCGGCCGCTTCAGTTACTGCCTTTAGTTTATATAAATAATCGATAGCGGCGAATTCGATCGAGAGTATGATCAAATATAATTTAGACAATTTGATAGCGCTGTAGCAAAGCATGGAACAACTATTTGTATGGTATATAAATAGTAATTTCGGCTAGGGTCAGGTTATTTGGGGAATGATTATTTTATAGAATAAAGGTGACAAACGATTACATGATGGTAAGTGGATACTGTGACTCAAAGACGTTTACGTCTATCCTAAATAGTCAAATAAAAGCCTATTGCTGGGTTAAGTCTTAAAACTGAGAAATTTCCTTATTTTTGAAAGGCTGGTTACTTTTAATAAGTTGTTTGTTAGTTTCTTAGAGAAGCAGTAGTTTTTACAAATTCTTTTACCATGACCAGATTTTAGAATTCTAATTACATAAGTGCTATGGTATTTTTTAAATCAACAAGGGAGTGGAATAATATAGAATTAACAATAGTCACCAAATCGTCGGTAAAGTTATATTTCAAACAATTAGTAGTCAGGATTCAATTAGTAAACAACGATTTACTCCGAATAGCTTATTCAAAAAGTTATAAGATGGAGTTTTCAATATTAATTCTTACTAAACTCGTATTCTCATGAAGCCATATGCTGCCGTGCGTAAAGATGTAATTTGTTGACGCTTTATAAAATTTGTGCCAAATTGTTTCATACAACAAGTGTTTATTTTGACCACAGATCATGATGATAGGAGTTCGCATATTATAAATGTTCACATAAATGTGTTGTGTGTGATACAGCTACAGTAAGAGCGATGTTTGTTTAAGCAAAGGTCAAGGAGTATATAATATATACTATATAATCACTACTTGTTACAAAGGTATTCACTTTGAATAAAATTTAACGGAAATAGTTTTGCAGATATGTCAATAGATGGTCAAACGGATGATTCTCATCCGATTATAATGTAGTCACTTCAAAATTGAATACGTTTTTTATTAGATTAGGCAGTGCGGTTTATTATCTGCGATTGCATCACCAACTACAATTAAATGGTTTAGTGGTAGTGGTAGATAGGTAGGTAGTGGTGGGTAGATATCGAGCCGGGCAAAGTAATCAGCCCGAGAAGCGGTCAACCATCCGCGTGTAAGGGCTGTTCTATATGCAGAATAGCACTTCATAACTAAGATAGCGTAACTTAGGCTTCGGTGGCACACTGGCTTATATTTAAAATCAATTAACACAAGTAGCTCGCGCGGACAAAGCGCAATTATTCCCTCAGTTTAGAGTTAGGACATTAGAATTTAATCACAGCATGATACTGCTGTTTATCGGACAAGTACTTGAACTGAATTCTGGTAGCGAGTTATTTACTCTTAGTCCTCAGTGGCCACCAACCTGTATTTTGATTGCTATAATATATACATGCAGGCAATCTTTGGTTGACCAGGTCTACCAATAAATAATGCTAAAGATAAACACATATTAGTTGTAGTAAAATTGGTATGATGTCAGATATGATATCACATCGATTGTCAGTGCGTGCGATGAATGTGTTGGATATATTGCATTATGAGATATAACAATAGCGCTTGATGTAATATTATTATCTCAAGTAAATTACGAAGTATTTTTCAATGAATCATGACGTGTTGTAGGGGCAAAAAAAATGTCACTATACTTCAGTCATAAATTTAAAAGAATGTCACTGTACTTCAGTCACTAATATCGTCAAAATGAACGGAAATCGTACATTATTTAGTGAGACCCCCATCCCCCCGTCGTTATGGATGCTGTAAAGTTCCGGAAACGTCGGGAATATAAAATAAGTTAATCGCGATAGTGCTGATATAGCAAAAATAAAATACAAACATTTTATATCTATTCATAAAATAATATTCTGACGAACAAAAGTGCCACCATTTATCTGTTTAGCAAAAAGAGTATAAATAATAATTTTTAATTTAGCTTTACTTAATACCAGTAAATTGAATCAAAACGAAAAATCTGAACTACCAATGGACCTCGTAAAAGCTAACTATAAAATGTGACTGACTAGAAATTTTGTATGCCTATTAAAAAGCAGTAGCTAACATATTTATATTTAAAATTATCAATATTTAAATTGCTCAATTTTAAAACCTTTGATTTAAATATAGACATAGTTACAATACATCATAATTTTAAAAGTTTTATGCCCTTTGAAGAATAATTAATCAATTTTAATTTAATTTTGATGTAACTAACTCGTGTTATATTTTATAGTTATCTAAAAGCTATAATTAGAAAAGCGTGTTGCGTTGGTAGAAAGTTTATTAAAGTTGAATAGGTCAGTTATGCGAGAAGCTGAACGTGGGAAGAAAGCGTTGTAAATTCTCGTAGCGTCGCTTTATCATTTATTAACTTTATTTCCTCAGTAACTTCCTCAACTATTTATCTGTTAATTAGAACTCCTATTTATTTAAAGGTTAGGATACAATCTGGTTTAAATGTATTATTTTTATTTGAAGGTTAGGTAAATAGGCTTCAATATATAATTTTTTAAAGGTTTTAGTTGAGAATGGTTATAATTTTAAAAATACTAGGTAATCAAAACTCAAAACTATTATTCTTCACTCAACCCAAATTAAAGACTCTTACTGAAAGAACTTAAGACTTTATCAATATTAATGGCCGCTGTATTTGCGCGAATATTTATCGCATTGTGTTCAACATATTTTTTTTATAGGATATGGTGACAAGCCAGCACACAGTCCACCTGATGGTAAGTGGTTGCTGCGGCCCATATTTTTTTATTTTTGTTAGTATTAAAATAAATGTCGTCATGGTATAACAGTTTGGAAACATTTTACATTTTGTTATATATTTAATGAGTTATTAGGTTGTGTATTAACATTTATGTATGAAAATAAAGAGAAGCCTAGGATTTTGTTAACACTAATTACGATCAACATAATTATATAAAATTTCTTAGTACGTAAAATTTTTTAAGGATAACACGTAATGTAAAATTTAAGATAAATTAATCTGGACTTCACGTTTTTGTAACCAAAAAGTTAACACAAGGGATCTTAGATGCATTTAATAATTTTTGTATGTGTATATGGAAATATGACACATTATATTTTGAAGGCCTAAACAAGAAAATAATTGATACTATTACTTAGTTTAAAAAGGGTGTACAACGTAATAATTTAGTCAGCTGCTTCTGATTCTAATATTACTTTTTTTTTGGGGCTCATTTATACATTGACAGCCTGAATTAGAATCAAAAGATTTTCATCTTTTTCAACAAATTATCCTGCGTAAAGTCCAAATTTACATTATTAATCACTGACAGTTAGACAAAACTTACTTTGACGTTATTAAAAAATACCAGGGATGTGGGTTTCGTAAATTTCTTCTCCGTTTTTCTTCGCAGCGAAGTTGTAATACCTTTTCAAATATCCCAGATTAACGATTGTTATGTTTTTTTTTTTTGTTAAAATTAGAGTAACAAATGTCCACCTGATGGTGAGTAGAAATACAACAAATGTACAACTGCAATAGATGCGTAGTCACTATTGAGGACGAAGATGGAATGTCTCACATACCGCAGGTATGTGAGACATTCCATCTTCGTCCTGGCTTTTTAACCTATAAACCGAAACACAACAGTGATTAAACAACTTGGAAGCAGACGTAAATAAGAGAGTGCTATTAATCCCGATGGACTTCAAGTTGAAAAGAGAATATATTAAACAGTAAAAGAATTAATCTTTAGAGACATTTCGTCAAGATTGGAAAACTTTTAAAAGTATAGAACTACGCAACCCAAATAAAAAATTACGATGATGATGATGATGATGATGGTGATGATGATTATTATATGATATTCTATAAGATGGTTTTGAAAACATTCAAATTCGTTTGACTCATTAAATGCCGGAAGTATTCGAACTCAGAGATGCTCTCTTGTCTATTTAACCATGACTATTTGCTAAAGATCCCGCATCCATATGCAGCAGGCGCTCTTGATTTGTGATTATATCTGATCATTTGTTAAAATTGTAAAACTATTTGAAGTTGTTAGAGTGTAATTCATCATTCATTCATATTAGCACTTATTCATATTGTATGATACGATATAAAATTGTTAATTGGCTAGGAAATACATACATCATTTTTCCATCCAATCATGTCCCGTGGGTAATGGTAAAATCGACGGAGTAATATATCAAAATCAGAAACAATGACATCCGAAAGACAGCGAAATAAACTTAACAAATTGTTTTAGCTTTGAAACCTAATTCATGACATGTGGGTATGACCAGAAATTCCTCGTGTTCTCTGAAAAATTACTGTTTACGATCTCCTATATACCGAATATAGAATAATCAGACCGGTGTCAAAATGCAGCTTCACAAGACTAATACTGCAATTGCCAATCATGATTAAAACCAATTATTCCAACTGCGACAGAGGCTCATGTTCACCAAGGGTTTTAATGGCCAGATACATATTTTTTTATCAGAGGGGGCAAACGAGAATGCGGCTCACCGGATGGTTTGTGACTACTGCCGCTCATGAACAACTGCGACACCAAGGGACTCGTTGCTGGAATGCCGGATAAATTACCGATGCGATATCCATTAACGAATAATAAAGTGTAAAATATCTGGTACGGTGGCGAATGATCTCCTGCTGTATTCGGAGATATCCGTGCTAATTACGTGTCTGTTGTGATGGTTCGTAGAACGTGCATATGACGATGATATTTTTCGACACAAGTTCAACAGGTTTACAAGTTCACCAGAACAAATTCGCAAGCTGGAATCCTCGAGCTAGAAGAATAACAAAGCTGTCGACGATAAAGGTAATAACGGTAGATCGATGCAACTCAAGGACATCTCATAGGTAGGTATAGACTTCGGCTTAGATAACAATGGAATTTGGGGACAACGACAACAATAACATTTGCGTATTGCATCATATGTCAAGAGAATATTCCCGATGATAAGGCGCGGTTTACATTTTAAGAAGTGACAAGTGCAAGTGGCAAGTGCAACTGACAAATGAGGTACATAGTGCGAATTTTATTCACATATCACTAGCCACTGCTTGTTCACACGCACTAAGCACTTGTCATTTGTCAGTTGCACTTGCTATTACCACTTGTTACTTCTCAAAATGTAAACGGGGCCTTCAATTTAAATAAGGCCTTTTCTCTTTTGGAGATATTGTTATTGCTATGTAATCGCGAGTGTTCTAGTAGCTTCCAGTTGAAAGAGTGGAAGGATTGGCTTCGAATGATCTAAAATGCTCTTATGTAAAAGCGTATGCCGGTGATCGGACAATTAATTCCTAGGGGACCACGAAAGTGAACCCTACCTCGGGAAGCTATAACGAGCAGTCAACTTACATCTTTGATTATTAAGGCCCACACCGAATAAGCTTAGAAATTTTATAAGCGAAGAGTATTACTCGTAGAATAAGTAATTTTAATTAAATTAAAGCATTTTTAATCGCTCCGCACGTAACAATATTTATGGAATAATTTTAGTGTCTAATCCTGATATTAGCAGGCTTGAAGCTGAGAATCTAAATCATGTCTATGTCATAGTAATAAAGCCTCAGGAGGTCTAGTTGAGAAGAGGGCGCGGGCGGTCGCTAGCTTTGATTAAAACAAAATGAAGATGATAACGAAAACAAAGAATGAGGAAAGTTATAGACGTGGTAAATATTATTTACAAATATTATTGTACACTTTGGTATGAGAGTTTATGTAAACATAAAAATAATATTTACAAGTTAATATAAAGTAAAAATAATAATATAAGAAACAGGTTTAGTGATAATTATATAGAATGACGGTGACAAACGAGTACACAGTCAACCTGAGCACATCCCACCTTCGCTCAGTTGCGTGCACCATCTCCGTCACAACCACGGTGGTAGTATTGGGAGTTCTAACGTATCAAATATCATGGATTTTTACATAGTAAAGCCTTATTCTATTAATTATGGTAAAATAAATGTATTACCAAATTCCTTCATTGGAAGGAATAAACGCAACGAATTTTATGCTATGTTTTATAGCATACTATTTATTACCGGTAATTCATATTGTCAACTGAAATGTCTTTATCCGATTACATAACATTTGAATATACTGCGTAAGGCACATATCTGTTACACATCGTATTAGATCTAAGTGTTTTATTTCTTGAAGTTAAAAATAAACATGAAAGTGGCACCAACTCAAACGGTGTCTTAAACAAAAAAGGGAGTCCTGTGATGCCACAAGCATACGCGCAAACATATTAGCACTTAATCATATTGTATGATACGATATAAAATTGTTAATTGGCCAGGAAATACATACATCATTTTTTCATCCAATCATGTCCCATGTGGGTAATGGTAAAATCGACAGAGTAATATATCAAAATCAGAAACAATGACATCCGAAAGACAGCGAAATAAACTTAACAAATTGTTTTAGCTCTGAAACCTAATTCATGACATGTGGGTATGACCAGAAATTCCTCGTGTTCTCTGAAAAATTACTGTTTACGATCTCCTATATACCGAATATAGTACACTTTGGTATGAGATTTTATGTAAACATAAAAATAATATTTACAAGTTAATATAAAGTAAAAATAATAATATAAGAAACAGGTTTAGTGATAATTATATCAACTATAAATAGTCAACCTGATGGTAGGTGAATGCTATGGTTCATAGACGTCTAAACTAATCCTCATTTAAGAATGAAAATGCTGAATGAGTGTGTGAGTGAACTCCTGTCACTCACACACTCACTCATTGTCACTCCTGAAGACTAAGCTGGAATGCTTCCTTTCCAGTAAAAAGGGTCTTTCCGTTCTCTACACTCACCATACGAAACACAGCAGCATTAAGCTTTTATTTTACGGCGGTATTGTGTGAGAGCGTCGTCCTAATCCACTTGAGCCGACCCATTCGTGCTACAACCTTAATATAGCTGCAACATGTCTTTATCACGTATGAAATTAATTTTTGTTTAAAGTAAGCAATCATTAAGATTGTAAGTAAGGCTGCTTCTATATTTTTGTTAGTGTCTGCAGCAGACGTTCTCACGGGTAACGTAAAGGTTAATGATTCGATTCGTTGTTTGCGATGTAAATTTGATTTTTTTAAACGACTTTTATTGTCACGTTGATATGTATATATTCTTCAGTATTGTGTGAAGTAGCTACTGCATATGTACAGGGTAATTTTGCAATAACCGGCCAAATTTGCAGAGAAGGTTCGGAATAAGTAGTATAGGCAAATGTTGAAGAAAAATGAATTAATAAAGTATTAAATTATTCTGTGATTTTTATGCATTTTTAACTTCCCGCTGAGAAAATTGAAAATTTTCAAAAATAGGGAAGTTATTGGTTTCACATCGATTTTCGAAAATAGAGTTTTCATCAGATCTCGACGTTTTGAGATCCCAGGAAGCTATTCTGACTTAATTTACGTGGACGTCCGTGGACGTACGGATGTATGTGTGTACGCACGCGTGCGCGCGCGTTTTTGTGTGTGTGTGTGTGTGTGTGTGTGTGTGTGTTCGTGTGTGTGTGTGTGTGTGTGTGTGTGTGTGTGTGTGTAGATAATGTAAACCTTTCATAACTTTTGAACGTCTTGATCGATTGATATGCGGTTTGCGGCGTTCTAAAGATCTTAATGTGGAATAGGTTCGGTGATAATATGAACTGATTCAGACGAGTAGATTTTGAGAAATCTCCAAAATAAAAATTTTGAAAAACTGTTCTTTAAATAACTTTTAAGCAACTTTATCAGCTCTTAACCTCAAAAAATGAGGTCGAATGCCGTTTGGAAAATAAAAATCGGTTCATTCATTTGTGAGATATCGCCTTCGATATTTTCCTATTATATTCACAAACGAATGAACCGATTTTTATTTTCCAAACGACATTCGACGTCACTTTTTGAGGTTAAGCGCTGATAAAGCTGCTTAAAGAATGAATGCTTGGAGAAAGAATTTGAAAAAAAAAACTTTTTTAACA
Organism: Parnassius smintheus behrii; assembly: GCA_036936625.1. Taxonomy (NCBI): domain Eukaryota; kingdom Metazoa; phylum Arthropoda; class Insecta; order Lepidoptera; family Papilionidae; genus Parnassius; species Parnassius smintheus. The sequence goes on along the minus strand of JAUPFT010000021.1, from coordinate 4,236,418 downwards.
TATCTTTGAGATTCCGCAACATAATTTGGTAAAATTTTTATGCGCTTTGCATTTGAAATTAGCGGAAGTTCCAGGGATGGCCTGCAGTGTCAACCTATTTTTTTAATTGATTTTACTGCGCACGTGCACGTTCATAAGGGTCGATCGTCAGGCAAAAATATTGTTGCCTATAAATCACGTTCAATTTGGGATAATTTCTAATAAAAGTAAAAGCCTTATTTACTCGTATTTTCAAAAACTGCAATAACGGTGCCAAAGATTATATATTTGAACGTAATTTTAAAATTTGGCTACTCTTTAAAAAATAACCCTGTATTATAAGGTACGAGTATTTTGTTGGTTAATAAACGTTACTTTCATACTACTTCTTTGAACTACGAACGATATTTTTGACATTTGTATGCTCATAAGGCTGATCACAGACTGAACTTTAGTTGTATATATCTAAGACCTTTTTGTAACCTGTGAATCACAAATGAACAATTTGATTTGATTTGATACGCGTTTATCGTATATCTTTTCAATGGAAACGTGTCATTCCATCTTAGTACTTAGGGTTGACAATGCATCTGCATTTTGATTCTTAATTGAGGATTAAATGTATCTATGAGCCTCAGCATCCAATTACCATTAGGTGGACTCTGTGCTCGTTTGTGAACTATATTCTATAAAAAAAATCTGAGACGTTTTACCTATAATATTTTGTAATTTACAATGCTGTGTAAATCCCTACTTTAATGTGTGAAAGTTGGGAGTGGCAGTAGAAAATAAAAGCTGTAGAAATGCGGTCGTTAATGAGGATGCTAGGGCTGAATTTGAATGACAGGCTGGGAAATTGTGTGATAAGAGAAAAATGTGGTGTGCAAAATGATGTTATGACCAGCATTAAGATAGGAATGCTTCTGTGGTTTGGTCATGTAGAAAAAAATGAACGAGGAGAGAGTGTCAAAGCTTTAGACGAAGATTTATCGACCTAATTGGCGATATATTAAATATAGGCCAAACTAGAAGTACCCTTAACCGAAGAGCGTGTATGCGTAGATATATAGATGTAAAGAAGGCGAGAGAGGTGTGTAGGGATCATGCCAAATGGAAGTCTGTAGTCTCTGCCTACGCCTCTGGGTGACAGGCGTGGGATGTATTATTTATTATGTATTTTTTATAGAAAAATAATAATATATCTGAATAATATATATTGGCTACCCCATATATGTGTTGTAAAAGGCGACAGAAGTTGGATAGTAGCACATTCCTGAGAAGAACAAACGAAAAAGTTTGCCAACCCAGAAAATATGACTTCATATACGATGAGGCCTATACTAAACAGTTGACTATTGAAAGCCTGTAATGAAAACGAAATTATGTTAAAAACCTAAAGTACAGAAGTATAGAAGAGTCTGGTGGTCTGGATTCATGTTTTATTTTATCGAATAAGGGTGGCAAACGTGCACAAAGTCCACCTGATGGTAAGTGGATGCGGTGGCCTATAGACATCCACATTTATCTTCGATTAAAAATAAAAATGCAGATGCGTTATCAGAACTGAGGACTAAGATGTAATACTTAATTTCCAGTAAAAAGGGTCCCCGGTACACTTACCATACGAAAACCAGCAGCTATAAGCTGCTATTTTACACTGGTATTTTTGAGAGCGTGGTCCTACCCCGGTCCAGCCGACGCACTTGTGCTACAACCATATCCTCACAACTGTCCAGGCCCAAATGGTCGCTTTGGCGCATACTGTCCAACCCTAAACGAGTGATCTATTGCCTACGTGGCGCGTGTCATTAAAATGGCAATATCTTTATAACCATGAATGGAAACTCTATAAAATAATATGTTGTTAGAATTATTGTTAAGTAAGCTAATAGAATATGTGTAAATGTGTACATTCACCTTTTCCATATATTCTAAATTCCATGGTAAATGTGCTAAAAGGGATTTTTTTCCAGTTTGGTGAATAAAAAATGTAAAAAAAAGGCCGGCCAAGAGCGTGTTGGGCCACGCTCAGTGTAGGGTTCCGTAGTTTCCCGTCTGTCGCAATAAGTGTTCCCACTTATGAGTTTAAGGGTGGGTATCCATTACGTTCGCGCTCCAGCAGCGCTCCGTGCTCCTGCAACTGCTCCCGGTAGTGGGTACTGTTGTTTCCATCCAAGTTCAAAATAATTTTCCTAGAAATTCCTTATAAAGTTCTACTTTTCGGACTTTTTTCATATTTTCTAAACTTATGGTTCAAAAGTTAGAAGGGGGGGGGACACATTGTTTTTTACTTTTGGAGCGATTATTTCCGAAATTATTGACATTATCACAAAATGATTTTAGTAAACTCCTATTAATTTTGAAAAACCTTTCAAACAATATATCACACGTTAGGGTTGAAATTAAAAAAAAATCACTTCCCACTTTACATATAGGGGGGCTACCCCTAATAAAACATTTTTTCCAATTTTTATTTTACCACTTTGTCCGCGTGATTGATACACATATTGGTACCAAATTTCAGCTTTCTAGTGCTAACGGTCACAGAGATTAAGCGATAACGGACAGACGGACGGACAGACATGGCGAAACTATAAGGGTTCCTAGTTGACTACGGAACCCTAAAAAAGATACATTTTGTACGTCAATAGCGACAATTCCATACCGAGATAAGAAGGTTAATGATATTCAAACAATGTTGTACGAGTTAGAGGGAGATACAGATACATTTACTACGGCTTTTTCGTGTCTGAAGTTTATAAGTAAATTGCAACCTTCTAAAGGTTTTGGACTTTTGGACAGAAGCGTATTTTTTAATAGCGACCTTTAGAAGGTTTTGGACAGTCGAGAGGATAATATAGCTGCAGCGTGGCTCTACCACATAAAGAAACACGCTATATATTATATTGTAGTGTATACGTATTATAGTGTAGAAATACGCTTGAATATACACTGTACACTGTATTCGGACCTTTTCAACCATTACCATTATAGTCTTTTAAAGTCCCCTGCTGAATATCCTGCCCTCTTCCATAGATTGCGTCGTAGAATGGATATTGGCTATAGTCACCACGCGTGATTGTTATATATATAATATAATATCTTATATAATATAAGATATATATATACATATATATAAAAATGAAAAAGGATTATATATATATATATACATATATATATTTATGTATATATATATATATAATCCTTTTTCATATACCGTTGTCGTCTTTAAAGATACCCACGCGACCATATGGGGTAGTGGATATTCTTGTACCTCCACTACATGGAAATTTTTTCACATAATCAATAAAGGGTAAGTCCACACGGCACGTTGCGTCAGTGTTGCGTTAATTTAGCGCTGTCACTGCGCCGATTAACATACTAATAATCATAATGTACACACGGTGCGCTGAGTTGACGCAACGCGCTAGCAACTGTCAGCCCCCGAGACAAAGAGGAAGGGGTGCACAGCTTGCGTTGGTAGCACGCAAGCTAATTTCGTTTTTTATTTGAGTTTATTTTGCAGAGTACAATGAGTACCATCAAAGAAACTGATATTTTAGGCAATACGTCAAAATATTACGCAACGTAACGCGCTGTGTGGACTCACTCAAACATGGTATGGAATATGAATGCATTTCTGCAAATACAACATTGTTAACAAGATGACATCATGTGTGAGTGACTATGATCGAAAACGAGAGAAGATCGTCAATTATCATAATCATCATCATCATCATCATCAGTATTATATAGAAAAGAAGTATTTGAAAGCTCTTAAGCTTAAGCTTTTAAGAAGACGTATTATCCCCTGTCGGATGTATGACGTTTCAATTTAAAATTGAGTCAAAAGATGAATATCTGGCCAGATCACATGATTGTCTTCCCAGTTGTTAACTCAAGCATGATACGAAGCTGATAATGAACAAAGTAGAAGATCTTATTTTTTTATTTCATTCCTTTTTCCTACTTGGTCTTTAAAAATCCACGCTGGTTATAGACGCTCATTGGCAGAGGAATTGTCAATAGAATCAACTTCTTCGACGCAACTTTGGCTCTGCTCCCCTTTACTGATATACCGATCCTGATGTAGAGATCTTACATGTTCCATCTATCGGAGACTGTGTGGTCGTTATGGTCTTTCCCATAGTCACCTCTTTCGACATCCATGGAACGAAACAGGTTGTTAGTTAATGAACAATTTTCCTTTGTAATAAATATACTAAAATTCTGAATGTCACTATGTCTAACTTGTATTTTGTAATATAACCCGTAAGACTAGGTTACGTTGACGTGAGACCTAAAAACTATTTAATTTTAAGCTTCAACTGAAGATATTGCTCGTGGACCTACCTTGTAGGCTTTTTTCCCATGTTCTCCATGTTCTTCTTCGTGCGACGCGTGATGTTCTTTACCTCGTCCTGTATGAAACAAATTGATCATTAGTTTTTGAGAAAGTGTACTATGTATGTACGTTTTGTTCCTATCTGTGAGGGTAATGGATGTCACATTGATAGTTATTGGTTTCTTTCTTATTTTTTACCCAAATAATGGTTTGCTTCTTGATTTGTCATTCGTGCAGAAAATGAGAGGTATAATTTGCTAACATCTGTCTTTTCATTTGATTACAATGTGGGTGTCCCAAGCCAAGTCTTGACTTTTGGTAATTTAGCTTACAGTGTGCTTTATTATCTTTAGCTACATCACCACTTTTTATGAGGAGGTTTGTGTGCTTATTTGTCAGCCTTATTATATATTTTTTTATAGAATAAGGGTGACAAACTAGCACACAGTCCACTTGATGATAAGTGGATGCTACGGCCTATAGACATCTGCATTTATCTTCAATTATGAATCAAAATGCAGATGCGTTGTCAACCCCTGAGGACTGAGATAGAATGCCTCGTTCCTAGTAAAAAGGGCCTCCGGTTCTTTACATTGACCATACGAAACACAGCAGTATTAAGCTGCTATTCTACCCTGGTATGCTATGAGAGTGTGTTACTACCACGGTCGAGCCGACCCATTCGTGCTGCAACCACAATATAGCTGCAACATGGCTCTACCACGTAATGCATTACTATTTCCAATATTTTGTCTGTCTGTTTGTTATTTAAATAAAATGCAGATGCGTTGTTACCTCTGAGCACTAAGATGGAATACCTCATCTCCAGTAAAATAGTCTCCGGTTCTCTACACTCACCATACAAATAGCAGCATTAATCTGCTATTTTACGTTGGTATTCTGTGAGAGTGTGGTCCTTCCCATATCATAATATAGCTGCAGCATATCTCAATAGAATACCTTAGGACTAGGGACTTAATGTCCCTTAGTTCAATAAATGTTAAAAAACGTCGATATTACTGACACTTCAATTTGATTTATGTGCGTGGACAGAAAAACCTATAGACTGATAATTAGCGTGGCCTCGAGTGAGAAAGGGCGATAACGTAGTTTTAGGTTATACAATAATCTTTATGACTTTTAAACATATTTAGATAAACATTTTAATTGTTCTAAGAACTGAAGTGAACAAGATTCACCAATCTTAAACTCACAAAACGCTTTTTTTCTCACTTAAACCAATTGTAAAGTCCGTAGATCGCTACGAACTGTCAAAGTTGTTTAGCAAAGTGTAGTTTGCTAAACAAAAAAAACCGGCACGGAGAAAGGGACACACAATCATACTGCTCCGTCTCATTTCTATGCAAGACGTATACATAAATCTATCTTTTTCGTGTGCGAATGCGAAAGAAGGCGACAATTTGTCTATAGGTTTCTCTGTCTACGTTTATGTGTATAGATATAGATTAAAAAGAATTGGCCCCTTTCCCGGATATCGGTTAACTAGAATTTTAGATGAGTAGAAAAACAGCACAAATCTATAAAGAAGTAATCAAAGCGTCATTGATTTGGCGCCTACGAGACTGATAGTTGTGAAATGCGTGAACCAGTTAGTACAGTATTGCATCGCTGTGTCCACAAAACGATTGTAATAAAAGATTTAATTTAATTGAATTGCTTTTACTGAACGTGACGAGAAGTAAACCATTTCGTTTAAAGTACGGTTGTGATGTGATTTAGAGGGAAAGCTTTTAAAATCGGTACTAAGAGATAGTTTATCGGAAAATTGAAGCTCTGGCTTTCGAAGTTATTATTGGACATTATTTTTTTTTAGTTTTAAAGTGTTTTGTTAACAACAAGAACGTCTTCTAAATTTAAAATCTATATATTTTTTTATAGAATAAGGGTAAAAAAGGAGCACAACACAGTTTACTTGATGGTAAGTGGTTACTGTGGCCCATAGACGTCTACATTAATTTATCCTCGATTACGAGTTAAAATGCAAAAGCATTGTCACCCGCGAGGACTAAGATAGAATGACTCGTTTACAGTTAAAAAGATCTCCGGTTCTCTACCCTCACCATACGAAACACAGAAGCGTTGAGCTGCTATTTCATGCTGCTATTCTGAGAGCGTGGTTCTTCCCCGGTCAATTTGATGCCTTCGTGCAACAACTGTACTACTTACTTTAGTACACTACAGCATCACGTATAATATGTGCCTGTAATTATTCTCTGCCACCTTTTTTGCTATTTTAAGGTAATAAAAAACAGTATATTAGTATAAAACTACTATAAAATTTGTTCCTTAAATAATAACAAGAGGTTGAAAGGGTGTACTGTTGTGGTAGAGCTATGCTGCTGCTATTTTATGGTTGTAGCACGAATGGGTCGGTTCGACTGGGGAAGTGGTATGCTCGCATAGATTAACAACTTGAAATAACATAATAACGCTTTGCTTCGTATCGTGAGTCTATCTTAGTTCTCAGAAGTGACAACGTATTAGCGTTTTAAATCTTAATCGAGAATAAGTGTAGATGTAGACACAAGAAGAACACTTCCTTTTTCAACCCTGTTGTTAAAATGTGCCATGATTACCACGAGATTAAGCATAGTAACGTACATCTAGATATATTCGATAGTAGCCTGATTAGATTTAAAAGAAATTTACGTATTTTTCTTAACATTCAATGTATTTGTTATCTGTTTTATTTTTGCTAAGACTAAGATTATACTGTAGATATATTATTATGCTGTGTACACTTGTTTGGATTGTAGTTCAGCTCAACACAAATATACTTTTAATTTTAGACCTTTATATAACTACTGTCTGTTTGTGTACCTTATTCAATAAAATAAAAAAATAAGATGTCTATGGGCCATAGCATTTATTTACCATCAGATGGAGTGTTTGACCGTTTGTTCACCTTTATTTAATAAAAAGGATCGTTTTGAAATTAGTTTAAGAAAAAATAGGAGGATGTTGAAAGATCGTCTCGTAGTAGAGCTACCCTGCAGCTACATTTTAACAACATCACGGATCGGTCTGCTCGACCGGGGAAACATCTTGCCCTTACATAATACCAGCATTAAATAGCAACAACAGAAGACTTTTTTCTAGTAATTAGACATTCTATCTTAGTCTTCAGGGTTGTCACTCTTACTGAGAATGTCAAAAAAAGGAGATTATATTGAATTCTTTCCGTCATCACATTAGTTATGCAATGATCCAAAGAGAGATCGTAATTCAAAAAGAAACAACGAAGAATAGGCAAACTAAACAACATTGGTGGAACGAAGTTTAAGACTGCGTGAAAAATTGACATTATCACGGTAACAAATTCCCAAAACATGCGGATCTTACTACTGTCACCGTTACAGCCTATTAAAAGTCACTGTTGAACACAGGCCGCCTTGCCCCCCCCCCCTCCCCCTCTCCCCTATAGGTTGCCTTACAGGGCGATATTTACTATAGTTTTAATGCTTGGCAAGTGGGTTGGCTACCACAGTTTAGTTTTTATTTTTAGTCGTTATTAGGAAGACGCTGCTGCCCATCTCCTGATTGGTTTCCCTCTGTCATAGGACGACCACCATCACCACCACCACTACACGGTAAACTTGTAATTACAAATTCGAATTACAAAATAATTATTGGTATCTATGCTAATCGAACCGAGGTCGCGTTCTATGAAATTCACGGCGGTCGCATAGCCAGAGCTACTAAGGCCTTATTATGTGTAATTTCATCTGTTATGCAAACAACTGATTCTTTCGATTTAGGCCATTAAGTTTATATAACCGGAAATATTTTCGATATTAAAATGGTTGTATAAATAAAAAGTAAGTCGTGTAGAAAAAATACGACGCACAAACAAATTTGCGGTAAATCACCATTTAGTTTGTAAAGGGTCATTGGACGAATGCGCGGGCGAGTTGAAGTGCAGTCAGCTGTGACCATATTGATTGAGCATTAAACAAGCCTAAGTTATTCGTGAATTGAAAAAAAAATACTTTTACTTAGAGAAACAAAATTATAATAAAGTCCTCCAAACCGACTTTCGGTCACGGCCAATAATCACAACGGTGATTAGATCTGTGGAGGCCAGGATTATAGTGCCCATGTGTGTGCTCAAACTGTGTACTCTCTATTCCTTCACTCTCATAGTAACCCGACACGACCGGAGAGAAATCAGGCGCAGGACCAACGTCTTTACCTGCTTTCCGCGGCACGGGGTTAAAGCACCACTAACTTCTGAACTCCAGGTTTCTCTTAACTCACAATTTCTTGACAGAAAAACCCAATAACGGACCCGATCCGCGATTCGAACTGGGGTCTTCATAATAAGCAATTACGTTTACGACTACTAGACCAACAAGACAATCGAAAAATTAGAGCCGTGGTAACCGAGGGGTTTAAGATTCGCTATAAATATCACAATACGCGAGCAACCAGGATTCGAATCTCACCGGCACCCATGAATGTGTTAATTGCAATTTAGAGCGCTGTTTTACTACGTTTTTTTTTAAAGGATAGGGTGACAAACGAGCACACAGTCCACCTGATGGTAAGTGGTTGCTGTGGCCCATAAACATCTACATCTATCCTCGATTACGAATCAAAATGCAGATGCGCTGTCACCCGTGAGAACTAAGATGGAATGCCTCGTTTCCAGTAACCGGTTCTCTACACTCACCACACAAAACACAGCAGCATTAAGCTACTATTTGACGCTGGTATTCTGGGAGAGCGTGGTCCTTCCCCGGTCGAGCCAACCCATTCGTGCTACAACTATACTACTAATATAAACTGCAGCATGGCTCTACCACTTTGACGTACGTTTTTACGTTTTTACGTGCTCGGCGGTGAAGGAAAATGAGGAAATCTGCATGTCTGAGAAATTAAAAATATTTCGACAACAAGCCAATTTTGCAAATACGTACTTTAGCTGCATGGCAGACATTATAGTGTAATTATTTATTGTACTGTATGTTTGAATATAATCAAATAAATAAAAATAAAAAAACCCTTCAGAAATGAGAGGAGGCCTGTGTCCAGCTATGGGATGTATACAGGCTGTGCCTTTAACCTTTTTTTAGTAAAAAAAAAGCCCAAGCCACGCGCCAAAATAATACGATAATTAGAATAATAAAAAAAAAACAATAAAAACATTAGAACCGGCTTGCTTCATCTTTTGTAATGTGTACAGCAAAGGAGTGGAATAAAGTGCCGGCGTCTGTATTTACGTCCTAATACAGTCTAGGTTTTTAAGGCAAGTGAATAGGCTCCCGGTGCGCTAAGGCAGTGCAATTTATCATCTAGGGCTACATCACCACTTACCACCAGGTGGGATAATGGCGGAGTTTAAAAACTAATAAAAAAGGTCGTAACATAAAACTTATCCCGAATAGGGGAATATAGAGCAAAACTATTAGACCATATACCTAGTGCGCGAGCCATAATATAAACTATTGCGCGTTAAAATAATTTTAATGATATTTCTACGTAGTTTTAATTAACTTTGTCATGCTTCATTGCACCATAGAAGTTTCTTTTTAATCTTTATATTTGTAAAATATGTTAATACGACATACCCTAATTACTTGAAAGTCTTCATATTTCAATGCTTACAAAGACTGACGAAATATGCTTAATTCCACAGTGAATCGAGTTAAGTCGGTTTTTATTTTAGTTACAATTAGTTATTTCTCAAGATGTATTTCAGGTGTAAGGAGGCGGGTGCTTATTGTAAATTTTGGAGAACAACCAACAACCCGAGTTGTGTCAGCACCATTAAAATTGTTTTTTTTTTTTGAAAAATGGTGACAAACGAGCACACGGCGTGGAGCCAGAACAGTAAAAACGTATCCAGTTAAAAGGTTTAGTTCTCTACACTCATCATTACGTGAAACACAGCAGCATTATGCTGCTATTTTATTAACTATACTTAGGCTTTAACACGTACATAAGCTATCTCAAGGTTTAAAATATGCTGTGTAAAAGGTAAAAAAAATACGCTGGCTTGTCACTTTGAAATTTGAATACTAGAAAGTTAAAGGGAAGCTTCAAGATCTGATTAAAGCGATAAAGTCGAATCAAAAAGGACATATAAGATGATTCTTCAGAAAAACAATGTTAAAAAAGTGGAAATTCGTGGACTAACATTGAATAAAGGGTATTTAACATTATGTTAGTAAAGAAAACGCCGTGGTAGCTTATGGCTTAAGCACTTGCTGTAAATTTCGCAGTACGCGAGCAACCCGGGTTCGATCCCCGCCGATACCAATGAAATTGTTAATTGCCATTTTAAGTACTGATTTACCACGTGCTTGTTGGTAAAAGACAATATCGTGAGAAAACCTGCATGTCTGAGAAACAAGAAAAAAGTTTTCGAAAACATATGAAGTTCGATAACACGCATTAGGGCTGCATGGTGGACATTTTCGTTCCCTCAAACCCTCACAGAAGTTAAAGGAGGCCTGTGCCCAACAGTGGAACGTATATAGGCTGTAACTTTAGTTAAGAATGTATTTTAAATTAAATACAGAAAGTTCACAACATATTACTTTAAGGTAAAGACGATTTGAAATTGTGAGCAAAGCCTTCGCAAGTTAATACACAAAAATGTAAAACAGTTGAGCTAAGCGTAAATTATACTCGTAGTACCAAATAAATAACTTAATTTATAGGTTAGAAACTGAACTCGGAATTTAGCAACTTTTTTAAAAGTCATAGCCTATATACGTACAATTGCTGGGAACAGGCCTCCTCGCATTTCTGAAAGAGTTGCAAGGTAAGGAAACGTGCGCCACACTGCCCAGATGCGTGTTGGCGTACTTCAAATCTCTTCGAAACATATTTTTTCTTACTTCTCAGACATATTTTTTTGGATTTCTCACGACATTTTTCTTCACCGCCGAGCACGTGGTATATCAGCACTTAAAATTGCAATTAACAATTTCATTGGTGTCGGCGGGTTCGAATTCGGGTGGCTCGCATACTGTGAAATTTATATCGAGCTCTCAGCCCCTGAGTTAACACGGCTAACTTTTCTAAAGACCTTGTAAAATGATTCCAGCTAAATTGTTGTTTAAATAACATCGTAGAAAATATATAACAGCCAGCTTTGTCTGAGCCGTCATGCATCTAATTATTTTGATTGAGTAGTTTGTACACGGAAATAAAAATAGTTTTATTTAAAAAAGTAATGTACATTTTGTAAGAATACTGTACTATATACCAATTAATCGACTACAAAGATTTTTAAAAGACTTTTAAAACAATATCCCAGATATTATAAAAAGCAAAACCAGTTTAATAGGGATTATTATACTACAAATATTACTGTACCTGATTAATAACACCAGGGAATAAGGTGATGGCTTTAAGTGAAACTAATTTTACGGATTTTATCGCGTTTAGTTTAAACTTTTCGCTTTTGGTTTTGCTTTACAAAATTTGTTGTTACAAACAAACCGATTATTTCAGTGACGTGGGTGCTGTAAAGAACCAGAAACGTCGAGACTTAAAATGTTTATATTAAACGCGATAAAATCCGTAAAATTAGCCTTATTTAAATCGATCACCTTATATTCACGTAAACATATAACTTACAGAAATCACAAAGTGATCGCTACTACCATAGTTTTTAAATTTTGTCATATTTAGTTGTACTAAATATTATATTGTAAATTAAATACATATTCCCGGTGAATTTCTTGGTAGTTTTCTCCTGGTCAGCGTAACAATCGAGTTGGACCCTTAGACAGTACACAATCTGTACCGCTTTGTTAATTAAAATATTTAAAACTAATCCTTTATATAATGAATGAATTGAATGTATGGAATGTATATATGAATGAATTAAATAATAAAATATTAACTGATAAACAAGAGAAAAAAAATTATAAAAGGTTACAATTCCGGCCTTTTTGTTGTTTTGTTGCTTTACCAGGCAACCACACTGCAAAGTAGATACATATTAATAGACGTACTCGTATTTGTATTGTGTGCGAGATTATCTCGAACGGCAATCAGTGATTGACTGTTTCACAGGCAAATATTGAAATGCGATCGTTTTATCGATGGAGAGATAATCTGCTTTTGGATATGAATGGTTATGTAAACAATGATTGTCATAGCAATACGCAATCAAATCGATAACGGTACAAGAATGTGATCATACGTTAATGCATAATGAATGTTTATTATGCAAAATATTATGTTTTTTTTTTGTTTTTCCTTTTAAATGTTACCTTTTCTGATGAATTCCGAATAGTACAATATTGGAATGGCAATGGCAATGCAAAAGCACACACTCACTGCTTCTATCTAAGTGACTTGTTTTTTTTTAATTAGGGTGACAAACGAGCACACAGTCCATCTGCTGGTAAGTGTATGCTGTGGCCCATAGATATGTAGATTTACCCTCAACTAGAGCTCCGCCCAGTTTCGTCGGTTTTTTCTGGATCTTGACAACGGCACCAACTAACGAGACCGGTTGTGAATTTAAACCATTCAGGGGTCCCTGGATGGTTCAGGTGCAGTGTCAAAAGCACAGAAAAAAATCGAAAAACTTAAGATTTCAAAATTGTATTTGAAAATTATTTCAATCACTTCGATTAACATACCAAATATAAATATATTAGACATAACAAATAATAAACATCCATCTGCTAATCGGCTCCACGACGCAGTGACTTTTTATTAGGTTGCGGCGCTGAGGACCGCAAGTTTAAATCCCGCACGATTCAAATACTTGTTAATTATAATTAATAAGTAAAAATAATTGTTGAGGCTCTAGATGTTTGTCTATAAATTGAGTAGGTTGCTTGAATTAGTAAAAACAATTGGGAGACACTCAATTATATCCTACTGCATTACACTTGAGCAGCGCGGCGCGGCGGTCTAGTCTTTACTCTACATCTTATCAAAACAATAGATCTTGCCCAATAATCGTCGTTTAACAAATATTGAAACGTGCTGTCTTTCCCTTTATAATACTTTTTTTATTAAACGTTGAATAAAACTATTCTTACCTTTTTCGTATTCAATGTCTTCGATTTGTTTTTCTTCTGTATTGTCTGTTGATGAAGGCACGGCATCAGTCACTTGATTAGCGTTTTGGGAAACAACTGATTCACTTAGAGCTGTATCAGCGGCAGTAGGTACAGTGTCTCCTGCTGTCGACTCTGTATCGATCGATGTTATATCTGTAGTGATTGTCGTGTGTGTGGGATGAATTAAATTTTTGTTTGGGACCGTTTCAGTTTCAAAAGAATCTGGTTCTGGTGTGGTGGTTTTAATCTTAAACCGACGTTTATTTGTCCTCTTTTTTGGAAAGAAAAGAGTTGGTTCACCTTCTTTGGAGTCATTATCTTCAGGCACTAAAGATATTCTTACATGTTTTTCTTCTTTGGGATTAAATTTAACATTATATTTCGAGGAGAATTTTTTAGAACCTTTATTTCTTGACGTCTTATCTCGTTTTGGTTGAATAGTGGTAGTGATTTCCTCGCTATCTTCATATTTGTCTAAAATATATGCATCTGGGTTTTTAAATACAGAAAGTATTTCAGATGATCCCGAATTTTTTGCTTCTTTCAAATTTTCTTGCAACTGTGCTGTTGAATGATGCGGTTGTTTTGCAACAGTTTTGTATTTATTTTTCACATCAAACACTTTGTCATCATATTCATCATAATCTGGAGTTACTTTTTTCCATTTAGAAACTTTGTTGCTATATTTGTCATATTGCTGTCGTGGATGTCGTAAATAGTCCCTATCTAGTTCTTCTTCATACATTTCTTCTTCTTTAACTTTTTGCGATATCCGTCTTTGTTCTTCTGCGTGTCGTTCTTTCAGTTCGTCCACACTGTGTAGTATTTTTGCTTTCTTAGCCTCTTCTTCTTTTTGCTCTGCTATGCTTTTATTTGACTTTTCCTTTTCCGGAACATCTTCATCATAATCGATGTCATCTTTATCTTTATGTGATTCCTTACTTAATACTTTGGCATCACTATTGGTCGTATCTTTTCCACTTTTTATTTCTTCCGATTTTTCCTCTTTCCCATTGATTTCACGTTCTTCACTTTCTTTATTCAATTTCTCCTCATCTTCGTTGGGTTCTATTTTTTGTTCAGATTTTGTTAAAATATTTATCTCGCTAATCTCTGCTTTCCCTCCAGGATCCGATTTCTGTGAATTGATATTATCGATCTCAGGAATATCTGACCATTCTTTCTTTTCAAAATAGTCATCACCAGAATTTTCTCCTTGTCCCTTGTCAGCGTATTCTTCACCTTCTTGATCCACTAGTGTTTTCAATACAAAATTAGCAGGAGGGGCTAATCTCTTTTTTGGTTTTCTTTTCGCTACTTCAACAAACTCACCCAGTTCGTCACCGTGTTTGTTCTTAAATGGAACCCAATCCGGATAGAAATCTCCTGTAGTCTCACGTTTAGTCACGTTTTGCTTTTCACTTGCAGAGCCAATGCTTAGAGAAGAGCATTCTATAAAAAATAAAAGAAAAAGGTACGTCAGTATCATCTTTGTGCAAAAAGAAAGAATTGAATTCCTCATAATGAAATCATTATTTAATAAACACGCGACGATAGGTGGTACCGATGCGGCTTCGCGACGCAGACTGTTTTCATTCGTTTAACTACTATTATTTATATTGTTTATAACGCGGATCTCTCTGGTGACGATGATCGTAAGAAAGAATGGATTCAGTTATTTGTTATTCGACTTATTTATATTATCTATAACTAAAGTTTGTAAAAACTATTCTAAAGCACCATCCTTTTTCGAAACTTATTTTAATATACCCAGTTTAACCGTAGCAAAATAAATGTCATTTATTTCCTTGAATATAATTATTTATTAAATTATAAATTTATTTCATTGGGTACGACCCATAGTCGAAATTTTTATTCAGCATACGAACTTGTACAAAATACAAATTTCTTACTTTTTTTAATTTTACGTTAATCATATTGTCAAGAAATATATGTAAACATAATGATGTTACTTTAAACAAAGAATGATCATTGTTTCGAAGACCAAATTCAAAAAAATTGTAACATCCATGACATATTGTTTGGAATTCCTTATATAATAAAAATAAATTATAAACAGCGTATTTTTTACAATATTATGTATATTTGATGTTGTAACAGAAGAGCTGACTGTTAGTATTTTATGAAGTTTGTTGTGAAGGAGTTATGGATAATCAAAATATCATTGCCTTTATGAAACTAGTGACTTAATGGAATGTGACTACTGCAGTCCATGGACAAGGCGGCCAACTTCATACAAACAAAGGCTATAGATGCGTTGTCTCTTCTGTGGATTATGATGGAATGACTAACAGCATTTAATTATACTGGCTCTCTATACCCTTCATACCTGAACACATCAATGCAAGCACTGCTATCTGGCGGAAAATATAGGTACCTACTCAGACGGACTCCAAGGCAGGAAAAGAGTTTTTTTCACTGATGATACCACAAAGCTATATTTACTGTTTGTAATTTGTAAGTCATTCTGTATTAGTATGCTATTTTTAGAATTTAATATTAAATCATCAATAGAGTGTCCGTCCGCTAAATAAAGTGACAACACGGCAGTTAATAAATGCGTAGGTATATGTAGTAGGCGTAGGACAAACTATTGTGGCAGTTTTTTAGGGGAAACGCATTTTATGCTTTGGTCCTAATACAGTAAATTGTGATGAATATAGTGATGTAATGCTGAGCTATCTCCTTTATTACTATTTATTATTACCAGTGGGATGTATTATGGAAACAGCTTAAATACAAAAAAAATTACAAGGACTAACGTCCAGAGTCAGACCAATCAATTGTAAACCCTACAAATACGTGTTCCGTGCTGGATTAGAACCTGAATTTCATTGGCTTATATTTATCTGCTTATAATATTCATAAATTTATTTCCAAAATAATAACTTTGCAAAACTGTAGTAAAATATATTAAAAGATTATATAATTTTATTAACAACAAAAATTTTATGAAATTGTAGTCTTATCCACACAATTCTTTTGTTATTTTCTGGGGAATACCTCGCAATGTACAAAATCGAATTGCAGCGTAACTGTAACGGCGTAATGAAATATAACTGTCCAATTCATTTACAAATAGAAACAGAGATCCTATTACAAAGTTACGTAACTTTAAAAATAATCGCTATATTGTTTTGAACAGATTTATAGTTGTGTAAGTTCAAATTTTTGAAAAAAAAAGAAAAAAAAACAATATACAGGAATAATTGGCATTGAAAAATTGTTTGATATACATGTCTTTATATGGCTTATTGAATTAAAATAAGAAAAATGTCAACAGCCTCTTTTCCGTTTCTATCTCTTCCTGCTATTCAATGGCGATCCGGACACTATATTGTTAGTGCAATTATAAAGACTATTAGATATGCTTTCAAATAGTTCTGTACACTCACAGGCTTCCTTATTTATGGACGAGGAATGAACGAGCACACGGCTCACCCGATGGTAAGTGATCACCGTCGCCCATGAACATCTACAATACCTGGAGAATTGCCAATGCATTGCAGGTTTAGAAAGCAGTAGGGTTTTTCTTAAAGGTAGCTAAGTCGTATCAGTCTGGAAAAACCGCATACGAGAATGAAATCCACAGTGTGGACTTGCGAGGCGCAAAATTCCGAGTAGATTGCACGGTAGTTGACCGCTAACCGTCAAGATAATGGGGATTGAATTTTGAGTTCTTTTGCAGTGTATGATGGTGAAATTATTAATCGAAACAATCTTCGTGACATACACGACAAAAGATGCAACAACGAGATGCAACGTCTTTTCGCAAGGCCTGTATATTAAGATGAGTTTTCATATCACTCTCATTTCTTAGAGGGTTTTAGGGCAAGAAAATATCTGCCGCACATCCACAATGCATATTGGCGGACTTCTCATTTTGATATTTTTTAAATTTTTTAGATATGAAGCTATCTTCACAATGATTTCCTTCACTGTCAAGCACGTAGTGAATCTTCAAAATGCAATTAACAATTCATTGATGCCAACAGGGATCGAACCCGGGTTGCTCTCGTACTATGAAATTTACAACGCACGCTTAGTCCCCATGCTACCGCTGGAGATGAAAAATAGCGACAACGCATCTGCATTTTAATTTGATGATTGAGTATACAGGCAGTATCTATTTTGACATTTGGTGAAGCCGTGCTGCAGTTATATCATGGTTGTGGCACGATTGGGTTGGCTGGTATATATATATATATATATATATATATATATATATATATATATGTGTATATATATATATGTCTGTGTGTGTACGCATATTTATACTATATGTGTGTATATACAAATGTATTGTGTATGTATGTACTTTGTATATATGTATATTTTAATGTATGTGCACTTATTTATGTATAATGTTCGCACCCGCGAGCATATGTCCTTGGCACCCAGGGTTGACTGGTAGAGAATGTCACATGGCATTAAGTCCGGCCTATGTATCCTTTGGTGTTACATGTAAGTTTTTAAATAAAATAAATAAAAAAAAATACCGTAAGAACTGTGAGACTCTTTGTCTTATTTATTTTATTAAATTGAAATCAAAGTTTTTCTCACAATTCTCGTAGGTGTTTGTAACTCCTATTGGACTAAATGGAGTGTTGGATTTCCTTGTTCTTGGACCACCACCACACGGCAATATGATTCTTACACTGTATTTCAGAGCAAGCAACAATGAACATCGAATTATTTGTGGGTTGCCGCTGTCGAAACAAAATCGCAAGCGATACAATTGTATTGTATTGTGAAATAATTATTTCAGCTTCGATTGGTTATTTTTTCAATTCCTAGCGCAGTTTTTGAAAGATGATGTTGAAAATTGTTCAGTATTATCCTTACAACACACTGTACTAATGCCACTCAAATAATTGAACGGCGATCTTTTTCATTATTAAGATGTTTGGGATCCTGTAATTAATAAAATTAAAACTAAGCACAAGCAAACCACTGCAAGACTTAGTAGACTAAGTTAATTCTGCGTAGATCAGACCAAAAGTAATAATTAAAAAGCTGAAGGTACTTTAAGGCTGAAGGTTTTTATTCAATGTAGATTATATACAATAGTTATTGAAAGTCACTGTTTTCATTTACCACTGGTTCGCAAAAAAAACCTCTATCCTGGGAAGAACCCGCCAGAAACCCAGCGGGGCTATTTTGTTTTCAAATAATAGCTCATAATCATGTTTATAATTAACGACACAAGACAAATTAGAAATAGCTTGGCGTTACCAAGCTATTTCTATCACCCTTCTCAGGGGTCATTATCATCCATAATTTCCTTAATATTACAATAACCCTTTTTATACAAACTTAATTTAATAAAAATTTTGAGCTTTGCGTATGGCAAATTTTGTATATTTTCTGGGATTTTGTTGTAAAAGCGTATACATCGCCCTAAGAATGAATTACTGAATCGGTGGAGTCGACCGTACTCCGGGTCAACTCTGATATCGGGACATCAATCAACGCGGTCCTCGTGACTAGGGATGCTAGAAAGCACCCAAAACGTGACAATAAAATATTTTAAACTAACCGCGATAAAATTCGTAAAAGTAGTTTTATTCAATGTGCAGAGTTCGTGTAAATATATGCAATCATTAAACAATAATTTTCGCTAATTTGTTATTTTAATTTCTCCATCACTTTCCACCGTGAGACAACCAGGCGGTTGAATCAAATGGCTTGCTTCGCCTTTCGTAATATAGTCTGGTTATCTGTTCGATAACAATTCATTTATTATTATTCGTTCATTTATTACTTACAGTTTCGTACGTTGTAGAAACACGTTGCAGCTATATTATGGTTATAGCATGATTGGGTCGGCTGGGGAAGAACCACACTCTCACAGAATACCAGCGTAAAATAGCGTCAATACTGCTGTGTTTCGTATGGTGAGTGTAGAGATCTGGATACCCTTTTTTACTGGAGTCGAGGCATTCTATCTTAGTCCTCAGGGGTGACAACGCATCTGTGTTTTGATTCTTAATCGAGGATAAATGTAGATGTCTATGGGCCACAGCATCCACTTACCACTTGGTGGACTGTATGCACGTTTGTCACCCATATTCTATAAAAAAAATCTGGTTGTCTTCAAAGCAATAGCGAATAGACTTTTGCTATTCTAAGGAGGTGTTACTTAATATTTATGATAATCAGCACTTACCAACAGGTAGAATTGTAGTCAAGCGTCGGTAAAATGAAAAAAAATGAAAATAAAATTACACAGTGTGAGACAAATGACAATCTTTTTTGTTGATTCAATGATCATTACAATTGTGGCGTAACAAAGTTACGTCATAATGTAATAATGTCCTCCAGACCGAATTTCGGCCACGGCGACCTGCCTCAACGGAGCCTAGCCTACGCCGCAGGTCAGGATTAAAGTGTCCAAGTGTATGGGCAAGTATAAGTGTACTCTCTATTCCCTCACTCTTATAATCCGATGGGACGGTAAACCGACACGACCGGAGAGAGATCAGGACCAACGGCTTTACGTGCTTTCCGAGGCACAGGGGTGAGAAAACGCCAACTTCCTGACTCCGGGCAGCTACTGAGAATTTATTGACAGAATAACTCAATGATTGATTTTTTTGGCCCGACCCGGGATTTGATGATCAGCAGTCGCACTACTAGAATCGCTAGACCAAAGAGGCAGTATGTCATAATGTATTGTTACTAAGAACATACATAAATCATAATTATATAATAGTTAAATCAATTTTGGGTCCAATCTATTTATTAGTAATGATTATACGATATTAGATGTATTAGATACGATGAATATTTTTAATAATAGTTAGGGTACCAAATGGCCACAGTTTTCCTGATGGTAAGTGACATCTATCCTCGATTAAGAATCCAAATGCACATGCGTTATCACCCTTTATAATTAAGATTATTTAACAAATAAGATTATTATTAATATTTCTTGTTCTGTCTGCATTCTATCTTAGTCATCCGAAGTAACCACGCATCTTCATTTTAATATTTAATCGACAATAGAAGTCTATAACGTATAAGGCTCATAGCATTTACTTACTATCAGGTGTACTGTGTGCTAACTTGTCACCCTTATTGTATAAAAAGTCACCTGCATAGCGAAAGAACAATAATGGACTGATAGAGGAGAAAAAAGAAGAAAAGCAAATCGAATTATACATCTGGCACAAATATATTTAAGGGGACATGAAGTTGTGAAGAACCCTCTTACATTGCTCCTAAATGAAATTCGTTTTTTACTCTATTAAAAATATTAAAAAATGATAAAGAGATTTCGTACTACGATCTCAAAATATTTTTTATTTAAAACATGTAGATATCCTCGTGAACACCAGTTACGATTTAGGGACTTTCAAGAAATACACCTACTCTATTTAAAAAAGCCGGCTACGCAATTCCACTGGCGTTGCAATAGTTCATGGGCAGAGGTAGTCACTTACCGTCAAATAAGCCACATGTTGGTTTGTCCCCTTTTAAAAAAGAAAACCACAATGTCGAATAGTTTCGTTAAAATGTTCAGTCCTTATTTTTCAACCCGGGGAGAATTTTTTACTAAATTTATACGGGTCACCTCTGATATAGCTGAAAAGGGATAAATGACCACAGCGATGACGGCTCCATGGCAAAATTGATTTACATTGAATTGTGGCCCTGTAAGCCACCGGGCACCCATCCCCCACGGAACAAGTATTTGTATAGCCTACAAATAATTGTTCCGCGACTCGATGTTTGTCTTTGCACAATTTATGATAAATTTATGGGTTACCTAAACTGACTCTATGATACAGAACAAGTACAAAAGCCACAATAACTGACAAAAGACGACAGCAGACACATTCCATCACGCGGACAGAAGCTCGTTTGTCACGTTGATATAAAAAGTAGCACCGGCACAAATTTATTGAGCCCACGCTGTCAGATTGCGCGGATAAATTCCACCTAGACGAAACTCTTCGGACTGTAACAAGATAGATCGCAAATTGATTGCATCACTTTTAAAAAAACTTCCGCCTTACAAATTGAATTAATGAATAACGAATAAATTTTTCGCTGTCGACATTCTTTGGATTTTTATTTAAAATAAAACAACTTACCATTCAACTGATATGTTCTCTCGTCTCTTAGGAAAAGAATCATCATCATTACGTCCCTTCACAAGTCCACTGCTGAACATAGGCCTCCCCCAAGGAATGTCACGGAAACACGGTCCTGAGCCACCTACATCCATTGAATTCCAGCACATCTTACCAGGTCGTCACTCCATCTAGTGGGGGTCGCCCTACACTATGCGTACTGGTACGAGGCTGCCACTCGAGAACCTTTTTTCCCATCGGTTATCGGTTCTTCGAGCTATATGACCGGCCCATTGCCACTTCAGCTTACTAATCCGTTAGGCTGTGTTGGTCACTCTGGTTTGAATATTAAGTAAAAGAATATTTAGGTACAATGGCAGGAGACCCGATTATCTGACTTTGGTCCCTTTGGAGAGAGGTAAAGCCCTAGTGTGGGATACTACTTGCGTAGACATTTTTACAGCCTCTGGCAGGCCGTTGATCTAAGTAAGTGTCGCATATATAGTGTATCTGAGAGAGAAAACTATATATTTGTTCTATTTGCTGTCTGTGCGGTCCAAATCCGGTAAAGTTCCTAAAGGAACTGTATCCACCACAAGTCGTCGTTCCTGGTGATAATAGGGCTGGTTCTTTTCTTGCTTAATGTTGTTAATTAAATGCGTTGATAATTAAGATCTTAGTTTAAGTTTCTTTATTATGTTTTTTTTTAATCTTGTTTATTTATTTATTTTATATAATTATGGTAACAAATGAACACAGTCTACCGATTGGTAAGTGGATCCTATGACCCATGGACATCTACATTTAACCTCGATTAAGAATCAAAATGCAGATGCGCTGTCACCCCTGCAGACTGAGATGGAATACCTCATTTCCACTAAAAAGATTGTTCGGTTCTTTACACTCGCCATACGAAACACAGCAGCATTAAGTTGCTTTTTTACGCTGGTATTCTGTGAGAGCGTGGTCCTTCCCCGGTCGAGCCGACCCATTCGTGCTACAACTATACTACTAATATAGCTGCAGCATGGCTCTACCACGTAGGTATCTTTTAATAATCTATAAAATAATTTAGTTGTTTGTAAAAACAATCTACAGTGAATAGTCTCTATAAATAGTGAATATCTACGATTTTCTACCCTCACCATCCGAAACACAGCAGCGTTGAGCTACTATTTTACGCTGGTATTCTATGAGAGCCGACCCTTTCCTGCTACAACAATCAAAAATTGACTGTGTGCTCGATTGTCATGATTGTATAAAAAATCTACTAAAAAATTACGACATGGAATACTAAAATTTACCGGAAAACATTAACCCTACTTGACCTTTCAAATTAAACTAAATACCATGTTTGAAATTAGTCAATAGCGCGTTATTAAAGTTCTATTGCGTTTCCAATTATGAGCAAGCAAAGCTGCCATGAGGGTCGACGTATTTCACCGACTATTGCTTGTAAAGCGGTTCAGGTTAAAGCCGACAGTTGAAGGCCATGACTAACTAACTAGTTGGTTACGGCGTCAATGTTTGGAAACCTGTAGTTTTTTTTGTAATAAAGAAAAAAAGTTGTGCTATCTAACAACGTCTCTAAGCAATCGTGCCGATGGAACGAATTTTGTTGACATTGTAATTCGATTTGTAGGAACATTGCTGAATATTTAAATGGCGTGGCGCCACTTTGAGATAGGGGAAAGCACTTTATTTGTTGTTTGAGTAGGATACTTAGCTTTTCGGCTTATATTGACGTATAATATGACGTTGAAATAACTTTTTCAACATTGTGCTAAGAATAATAACAGCGTTGGACTGCCGAAAAGATCATAGAACCACTTTTTTCGCTAGTGTGACATGCGTTTTAATGACTTTTTTGTTAAAGAATTTAGCGAACGCGTGCAAAACATCTCACGTATATTTCATTATCGTTGGTTCGTTTTATAACAAAAAAAGAAAAGATGACTTTCTTTTTAAAGTTTCATTTTTGTAATTACATTAATTACTTCAATTATTATTAATCTTAAGTTATTATTCTTAAACTTTTAAAATAGTGTGCTCCATAACCAAGTCTTTACATTAAAAAAAAACAAATTTATGCGGCTCTTAGATGTATTGATTATATACTCGTAAACTACCTCTTAAAGTTAAAAAAAGTTAAAGTTACAGCCTATATACGTCCCACTCCCGGGCACAGGCCTCCGCTTATTTCTGAGCGGGTTTTTGGGGCAAGGGATTTTTCGCAGCGTTGCCCCAATGCGTGTTGGCGAACTCCACATGTCTTCGAATTTTTTTGTTCATATTTCTCTGACATGCAGGTTTTCTCACGATGTTCTCCTTCACGGCCTGGATCACGGACGGCGGGGATCGAATCCTTTTCCGGTTTGCTCGCGTTCTGTGAAATTTACAACGAGCGCTAACCGTCTGAGCTACGACGGCATAATTAATAATAAAACTGACAAAATGAAATACAACCAGAAGTTTCCATTGAATTTTAACTATAATTTAACAAAATCAGATCAAGCTTTATGTTGATCAAGATTCATTTTGCAACGGCTTTTGAAGAATATTTTACCGGCATTACAATATAGATTGAAGTCACTGAATTCCTCTCCTACTGTCACCGAGACATTACTGAAACAAAATGTAAATGTCTGAACAAAAGAATTCGCATTTTATAAAATATAACCAGGTGGTATTGTAAAATATTTCAGGACAACACCTTTAAGAATAACAATTCAGGTTATATTATAAAATATTGAAAAAACCGCAGATTTATGATGGATTTCAGTCAAAGTTATTGCGTCTATAATGGATGCAATCGTACCGCAAATTACCGTTATTTTAAATAATAATATATAGAATATGGTGTGTTTACTGATTTAATAAAGCATTGTAAAGTTTTAACTTAAACCGGGTAGTAGATTTGAATTCACAAATTTTAGACCTATCTAGCAAAATCTAGCAACCAAATAGACTGTTTTTAAACGTTAAACATTAATTTACAATTTTATAAAATATAGTTAATAAATAATGAATAAATTTATTACTCTGTGTATTAGTTCTGTAGTAATATTTACTGAGTGTGCTTGAGGTTTCAGTTATGACGAGTTTATTGAGCCAAACCGTTTGCATGTATTAATACAATACATGTAGGTACTTGAAGACAAGTATTTCAATTAAAATTATTTGCTCCTACAGTCATTTAATAACGACGTCATTAATAAGCAATTCTTGGGTTGTTAATATGACAAATCAGGGAATGCGTGGTGCTACAATATTAAAAATAACAGTTTTGACAAGATAAATCAGTTTCTAATGTCCTATAATAATAATAATAAGTAGGGAAGTGACGACCCCATCGCCCACTGTCGTAACGGTTATGTGACAAAACCACTACGTCAGCGCAGTCATACAGCACCTTGCCAAGAGATGTTAGTGCCGTTCCTCGGCAAAAATTGAAGGTGCAAAGGCCCGCTTGTGCACATGGACCTACCATGAAACGGCGCCGGGTCTGGGCGTCTCCCGTTAAATGACGCCCACCACTATGGATGATGGAATACGGAAGGACACGCAAAAGGCCACTGCCTGGTGGTCGCCAGGACGCGTCTGGAGCTGGCGCTGGACACGACAGCATGCGAACCGCCAGCCGAGCGAGAGGTGCTGCACGCCCAACCATCAACCCCTCGCATCCATCATTCACACCTGCTGGCTTGGTGTGGGCAGGGTCTTCGCGGGCCCAACAATCGGCACCTGCCACTGGTGGAGTACGCCCCATGCGATGGACAATCGAAATGAATATTAACGCATTGCGGGCGTATTTTAGGGCGAAAGTGGGAGAAGTTGGAGGTTTGGCGTATCGGGATATGATGCATGGCCTTTTTGCTGAGCTGGAGCCTTTTGGAGCTGAGCTGGGATCTTTTACCGTCACAGAGCAAAAATTGGCAGACCCAGTTCGGTATATCTTGCGCTCAAATATATTTGATGTCGCCGAACTCGAACGGCTACGACGTGAGACTGTTCCCTCATCGGATGTAAATGCGACGGCTGAGGATGCGGCGCCACAAATTGCAGAGTAACCCGCAAACGTGGGTGCCGCCGTGAATATCCCAGTTGTCGTTGATTAAAAATATGAGTCACCCTGGAACTGGAATTATAATTAAACATATGAGGAGTACATTGGAAGAGGCGATTGTGGAAACGCGCAGTACGCCTCTCGAAAATCGACCGCGACTTCCCCGCATAGCCCTAAGCAAACGGAATCGGGCTGTCGTGAGGGCTCTAAACTCAATGCTGGTGACCTATTTGGAAGCCAGCCAGGACCTCTGCGAGACGAACTCAATTTTTTTTAGCGCCGCACTGGCAGTATGCCGCATTATAGGCGCCAAACTTTCCACGGCTGGACGCGCTACTGGACAAAGTAGCGATTTCCCAGCCTGTAGAGTACGAATTGAAGAACTTATCGCAAAGGCTAGGGCCCTCATTGGCAGACTGATATGCTTCAGGTCAGGCAATTACTGGCCAAGGATTGTGCGCACCGTCAGGATGGCATTTGCTGGGACAAATGTTAGTTTGTGCCAGCCGGATATAATGCAAAAACTGACGGCGCGCATAGACGACGTGAAGCAGAGAATCGCTGCTTGCGGAAAGCGGTTTCGGCGACATACCGAGAGGTCGACACAGTTCAACCAGAATTGTCTCTGCCAGAGTGATCAGAAGAGGCTCTTTAAATTATTGGAGCGACCAATGGTAAGTGGAACGGGCCCAGCACCGAATCTGGTCGACACTGTCGCATTCTGGCGCGGCCTGTGGTCATAGCCCGTAAACCTCCGAGGGCCCTTGAACGGAAGTTGTGGCGAGTCAGTGTGAGAGTATTACGCCCATGGACCCCGTCATCATAACGCCGGATGATGTAGCTGAGGTGGCCCGTATGGCCCCGAACTGGAAAAGTCCGGGACTCGACGGGCTGCATCACTACTAGCTGAAGGGATTCATGGTGTGTAACGCTGTGCTCGCCCGTCAGTTTCAAGAGGCTCTCAACCAGAAATCGCTACCTAGCCTCGTCACTACTGGGATCACTCATTTGGTTCCTAAAGACCAGGTTACCACAGACCCGAGCAAATACTGCCCCATCACGTGTCTACCGACCATATACAAGACACTAACATCCATTTTGAGCGCGAGAATTACTCGTCACCTGGACTCAAATCAGGCGATGTCACGTGCTCAAAATGGATGTCGGGGCGGTGGTCGTGGAACCAAGAAACCACTCCTCATTGACGCGGTCATAGGCAAAGTGGTGAAACGCAACCGTCGGAACTTCTCCGCCGCCTGGATAGACTACAGAAAGGCATTCGACTCGGTTCCCCAAGATGGCTAAAGACGGTCCTCGAGCCGTACAAGATTGACAGTACAGTTAGAGACTTCCTCGAGCAATGTATGGGGCAGTGATGTACGCTCTTTTGTCATCTGGGTGAGCGGATGACGGCTGCGGAAAGCCACATAAGGATAAGAAGGGGTATCTTCCAGGGCGATTGTCTGAGTCCAATCTGGTTCTGCCTCTCTTTGAACCCTCTCAGTACATTACTGGAGGGCTCCGGGAAGGGTTTTCAGCTTCGGAAAGGAGGTACAAAAGTGACCCACCGTTTTTATATGTATGACCTCAAGTTATTCGCCTCCAGTCGCTCCCATCTTATGGAATTGCTACACATCACTTGTGAATTCAGTAATTCCATTGGAATGGAGCTGAGGACGGATAAGCGTGCGGTCCTTTATGTTGAAAGGGGAAGGGTTGCTAATTCTGAGGGCATAGACTTGTCTTTGCCCGTCAACTAAGGGGCCCTTTCCGAGGCTGAAACATACCGATAGCTGGGTGTGTCACAGAACATCGGTATCGATGAGGCTGGTATGAAACAGTCAGTTTGCGACGTGTTTTATGCACACTTGACCAAAGTTCTTAACAGCCTTTTGTCCAGTGTGAATAAGACACACGCATATAACGGCTAGGTCATGCCTGTCCTATTGTATACCTTTGGCATACTCAGGTGGACTCAGACCGAACTTAACGCCCTGGATAGAAAAGTCCGCACTACCATGACGTCCCATAGGATGCATCATCCGAGAATATCATCATCATCATTTTTGAACATAGGCATCCCGCAAGTAACGCCACAAAGAACAGTCTTGAGCCACCTGTAGCCTTCGACTGGCTGCATATCTTATTAGGTCGTCACTGCATCTAGTGAGGTATATCCATCTATCCATCCATTACGACAAGTCTACTAGTGAATATAGGCCACAACTATAGATTGCCTCATCCATCATATCGTCGGTAACGAGGCTATACTTGCCGCGAAAGCATGGTGAGTTTTCTGAGCGCGCTCACCATGCATAATCGCGAAGTGTGCAGCCTCCGTCATTACTTCCCGGCGAGGTCGGATGATCCATTCTATAATGACGTCATTTCTAGTGATAAAGGGCTTACCCCTCTATCCTTAGCCAACGAATGGCAGCACCCAGCAGTGCTTAGTATTTCCGACCGAGAGACCGTATGGAAGGAGAAGGAGCTCCACGGGAGGTACTACGGGGCTCTACATGAGCCCTTCGTAGATACAATCGCCTCCCTCAACTGGCTACGTTTCGTTGACCTCTTCGGGGAAACCGAGGGTTTTGTATGTGCAATACAGGATCAGGTTATTAAGACCAACAATTGTCGGAGATACATTCTAAAGGATGGCACCGTCGACGTCTGTCGAGCTTGTCGCCATCCCGGGGAGTCACTTAGACAATTCATCTCCGGTTGTTAGGTGCTTTTTAACTCTGAGTACTACTACTCTGTATACTACAACCTAGTAGCCAGAATTCTACACCAGGAGCTCGCTCTAAAATACGGTCTCGTGGACCGGAAATTGCCGTATTACAAGTGCTTGCCGGAAGCCGTGCTCGAAAATGACCGCGCCAGGCTCTACTGGGACCGGGTCATGATCACAGACAGGACTATTCTTGCGAATAAGCCTGATATTGTGCTGATGGACCGGGCACAGTCAAGGACTTTTTTTGGTCGACATTACCATTCCGTATGACGAGAACCTCATGAAAGCCGAAACAGATAAGCTAACAAAATATCTGGACCTGGCTCACGGGGTGACCGACATGTAGAATGGTCGGCCGGCCGAAATTATTCCTGTAGTCGTCTCTGCGAATGGGCTAATCCCAGTCAGCCTCTCGGGTCATCTGAGGCGACTGGGACTCCGTGACGGACCGCTCCGGGCTCAAATGCAGAAGGCAGTGATCCTCGATACCGCCCGCATCGTCCGCCGGTTTCTTTCCCTTTCCCTCTATCCCTCGGCCGTTTGGTCTCCCCTGCCGAGGGCCTCCATCTGGTTGGCCTTTTATTTAATTATGTATTTTTGTATTTATTTTATTTTAATTATATTCATGTATATTTATCTTTTCATTTTAATTTATAATTATATATTTATAGAACCCAACCAGATGAGAAAACTATATAGATACCCCACATAATAATAATAATAGTTTTTTATTTGCCTTAAACGTGGTATTTGTAGGTGGTACAGTAAGTTCACATGTTTTAGTTACAATTAGCACGCAAATTTAAGTTTATGTTACATAAAATTCAGGTAACATTTGTTTCAAAAAAGGTCAAAATACATTCATTAAAATCAGTATCAACAAATCGATAACTATTAAAGTCCAAAGTATTAAATTATTTGATATCATACACTTTTAGTTCATTAAGTCACTTATAGAGTTTCGAATTTAATAAATTCATTTTGAGGTTTTTGGTCATTGAGTTATACAAAACTAGAGGAAGCAAACCAAATTACCGCGCGTCGAATAATTGTAACCACTATCCAACACCGACGACGTAGCTTTGAAATTACTAGGTAAACATTTTAAATAAACGTAATATATCTGTCTCTCTTACACAGGTTGCGAAAACATTACCGTTGCCGTCGCTAAGATTAGATAAAGATAGACACAGGTAGATAGATAGGTAGATAGGCGGGTTGGTGTGGCTTGCTATATGAATTTTTACCCAAGATACGCAATGAAAATGATTTTATTTTTTAAGCTGCAGTTAATCTTTTTTATTTTAAAAGGATATGTATGTTTTTTTAAATCGCTATTGCGTCCCTTTAGAAAAAAAAAGGATACAAAGCTTATCAAATTAATAGAAGTAAGCATAATGATGAAATAAAACATATTTTTGTAAATATTTTTATTGTACTAATAAATCAAACAATATAAAGTAGGTAATAAAGTATAATTAATATAAAATTATAATTAGTATAAAATTATTAATATAAAATAGGTAATAAAATATATTTGATAGATAATTCTTGAATAAACTAAAACAAGGATAATTAATTATTTTGTATGAAAGTTAAATCGTAGTTTTTATTATAATTTCCAAAATATTTAAAATCAGAGGTAACAAATTAACTTACTCCGTTAATTAAATAGTCTATTAATGTGGGATAGGCACAAAGGCGGAAAAGTGGCAACATGGAACCTAAATCGCAATATTCGATAATTTTATTTATTTATTTGAGGTTTTTACGTTTATATGAAAACAAGAACTAAAATTATGTGTTGAAAGCGATTCCGCTTGGTTTATTATGTTTTTGTAACCTCGAATCGCATTCTTTCACTACTTATTTACCCATTTACTTACAAAAATTGATAGGGGCGTACTCCAATGGTTTGGGCACGTTGAACGAATGAGTGAAGACCGAATGGTGAAGAAAATATATAGAGCGAAAGTAAATATTAAAAGGTGTCGAGGTAGACCGAGACTAACTTTCGAAGACCATGTGAGCAAATTGCTCGAAGAGGGGAGGGTCAAGAGTACTCGGATACCTAGACGTACATGCATGAAGAAGTTAATGAACCTGAAAGAAGCGAAAGAGGTATGTAAGGATCGTGACACTTGGCGATCTGTTCTCTCTGGCTACCCCGTTAGGGATTGTGCGTGACGATAAGTAAGTAAGTAAGTAAGTAAGTTATTTACCCATATTTGTCGAGGCTCAACTCTGTCGGCGTCTCATTTAACACAGAACTGATGCCAGCTAGGCATATGGCTGTGGCCATATGTGCAGTGGCAACGTTTTGGCGCGATAATCACTAATCTAGTCTAATATATAAATCAATGTTTTTGATGTTATTGGTGATCTTATTATTCACCGTAACGCACACTGCTAAAGTACTTTTTCTGAATATAGCGGATCTCAGAATGACGCTTAACACTAATCTATCCGGATTTATTTTCAATATGACGAACAATAAGCTCAGTATGACGTTTGACAAAGCAACTTATATCAAAAATGTACAATGTTGCAATGGAAGTAAGCCCAGACTCCAAAAAAAAAAATGATCTACAGGACTAGACCGGTGAAATCCCACATATGGCTCTGATGCATTTTTTTTGCGCTACAAATGCCCCTTGTCTCTCAGTACTATTGCCCCATATCATTTTGAAACTGTGTGTACAACCTACTGTCCACCTGATGGTAAGTAAAAATAGAATTACAGCATATATACGTGTTCCATTTTTTTAAAATAAGATTGAAGTGACAAGCAAACTTACTGTCCACCTGATGGTATGTGGCTGCTGCAATCCATCGATATCTGAGGCCTACTTCATACAAAAAAGGCTACAGATACGTTGTCATCTCTGAGGACTGGGATGGAACGGCTCACAGCCTGTAGTTGTGCTGGTGCTCTTTACCATTCAGAGCGGAACACAACTGTGCACGCACTGATGTTTAGCACTAGAAATGGATTAGAGCGGAATGCCTGCCTATCTAGACGGAATCGGAGGCAGAAAAGAAGTCCAAATCTTGTAATTAAAACAAGCGTTAATCTTTTTCATCTCGTTCATCTTTTATACGTGGAAGAGCCATGCTGCAGCTACTCGTGCTACAATCGTAATTGTAGCACGAATTGGTCGACTCGACCGGGGAAAGACTACGCTCTCACAGAATATCAACGTAAAATAGCAGCCTAATACTGCTGTGTCTCGTATGGTGAGTGTAAAGATCCGGAGACCCTTTTTTACTGGAAACTAAGTATTCGATATTAGTCCTCAGGAGTGACAACGTATCCATGGCGATCCATCGACTAAGAAAGTCGAGGATAAATGTAGATATCTATGGGCCACGGTATCCACTTACCATCAGGTGGACTGTTTGCTCATTTGTCACCCTTATTCTATAAAAAAAAATCGCAGAATCTATTTCTTCCGATGATATTACGTGTAGTATTATCGACAGCAGTGTGTCCTTACAAGTGCGGTGCTGTTCGATGATGCTCTTCGTCGTATGTTCAGGAAGAATGAATACAGCTAGTACAATACAGTGTGGTGATGGTGGCGGCGTAAGAGAATTGGTAACCCCATGTGGTTCTGCTGGTTCGTTATGGACAACATTAGGAAATTTTCGGAAAATTCTTATGGCTTCCAACAGATAGCGGTATAGAAATCTCGTTTATAACAGACCAATTAAAGAAATACAAAAAATGAAAAGAATGAAATAAAAATAAAAAAGGTCCTATGACTTCTTACTATAAAAGTAATATTTTCGGAGTTATGAATCTTTTTAATGTTTGGAAAAATCTCAAATTTAGATACTTTTGACTCGTTAAAATATACAAAACATAAAAGATATTTTTTTTTCTTTGATGATTTTTGTAAATTACTCGGAATTCCTGAATTTGCTGATTTTACGGGTACAATACTTTTTAATAATAATAATAATAATATTCCACAACTATCACACAACGCCATCTAGTCCCAAGCTAAGCAGAGCTTGTGTTATGGGTACTAGACAACTGATAAACATACTTATATATTTCTAAATACATAAATATTATAGATAAATTACACCCAGACACAGAACAAATGATCGTGCTCATCACACAAACATTTGTCTTGGGTGGGAATCGAACCCACGACCTCCGGCTTAGCAGTCAGCGTCACTAACCACTAGACCAACAGGCCTGTCAAATTATTAACATTTTGTTAGAATATTTAATAACCTCTTTGATATAATGAATAGCGGAAATATGCGGGCAAAAGGATGGAAATGTGTGTTAGCAATATTTAACTTCGACGATACCAAAAATATTTCTTGAGTTCGCTAAAAATTATAAAACATAAAAGATATTTTTTTTTATTCTTTGATGATATACAAATATGAAGTCCTATAACTGTCACGATAAATTTAATATTTTTGGAGTTATAAATTTCTGAAGGTTTGAAAAATGCCGAATTTGGATAATTTTGACTCAAAAAATTTATAAACAAAAAAAAGTAAAAGTATTTTTTTTATATTCTTTAGACAATAATATCCTTTTAGTTAGTTTAGTTTACGACGGGCTGTTCTCCGCAACTTCATGTCTAAGCGCGTATTTTGCGTGTGAAAATAATATCCTTAAGCGAGACTTAAAAAAACATTTTTATACATTTCTTTAAATATTTTAAACAAGTGAAAAGTATCCGAATTCGGTATTTTTCAATCATTTTTTAACGTATGGGCCGTCTCAAACCGAGGTTGGTACCTGACCAAATACCGGCGTGAAGTGGATCTCTGCCAATCGGCCCAATTCAAACCCCACCCCCATCAACATGGTAGCGGAGTTAAATATCACCCCAGGAGGGTACTCCCGCACCCCCGGTGACGGAGAATCCCTCGCTGAGCATCCACGCCCAAACTCCCCTACTTTTCCTGAGCGTGGGTGCTTAGGCTGCCCCTCGTATTCTGGGGGGAGCGAAATTCCGCTCTAAACTAAACCTGCTCGGAACAAACGGAGCAATTAGTTAAAGACGCCCCCTGGCCACGCTATCTATGAATTTTTGCAGTATCAGAGGACTTCATTCAAACTTTAACGCCGTCAACTACCATCTGGAAACAGCGAAACCGGCCTTTCTAACTAACCTAACCGTGAAACAGGTGTCCTCTCCGGCTGATACTTCATATCTCTCCCACTCGGGGTACAAATTAGAGCACTCCTTTGTGCTCCGAGCTAGAGTTTGCGTGTATGTCAGAGAGGACATCTGTTTTCAACGCTTTGGCAGCCTTGAAGTGACGGACCTGTCTAACTTATGACTGCGCGTAGACAGCGACGACCATCCCCGCGTTTACTATTCATATACTATTATGAATGAATGAATGAATGAATGAATGAATGAATGAATGAATGAATGAATGAATGAATGAATGAATGAATATACTTTATTGCACACCACAAACAAATTTACAGAGAACATAACAGAGAGCAGATTACATGTACAATTTGGCGGCCTTATCGCTACATAGCGATCTCTTCCAGGCAACCAAAGGTGTAAAGGAATAAAACAGTGAGTACTAGGTAGGTGGTGCAATATAAATATACCTAATATAATATCAATACATGCAATAAAATAACATATAAATAACTAATACATAAAAAAAAAATATGATACACATATACATACGTATATACATAAACCTATACTATTACATTATTATACTATTACATAACTTCCGAAGTATTATAATGATCGCGCGCGGTTTTGTTTATGGTTGATATTCCCACAAGATGATGGGCACACAGCGGAAAATAACTACGAGTATAAACTGCGGTCGCAAACCAGCCAAGCAAAGAATCTAAAGTGATATTCTCCGAGCATGTATGCGTAGGTGTATGGATGTGAAGGAGGCGAGAGAGGTGTATCAGGATCGTGCCAAATGGAAGTCTGTAGTCTCTGCCTACCTCTCTGGGTGACAGGCGTGAGTGTTTAGGTTATGTTTATTATATATGTTTATATTCTCCCTTTGGTAAAGTGAATAAATGAATGAATGAGAAAAGAAAATTTTAGTCCTTGAGAGTGACACCGCATCTGTATTTTGATTCTTAAGTAAGTAACTACAGGCCGTAAGTCACTCTGCTGAGCACAGGCCACCTCTCGTATTTGAGAAGCCAGCTCTGATTATAGAGTTAAGATGTTTTTACTTCATCACCAAGCATGTAAAAAATCAGCATTTAAAAATTGCTAGCAACAATTTTACTGGTGCACGGGTGATCATTGATTCTAGAATGTAGATAACATCCACTTTACGTGTCAGAAAAGGTTTATAATTTTCGTTTGATTTTAAAATGCATTTAGACAAGGGATTTAGTTATTTCCATCATTTACCATACAGCGTCATGGTTGTACAAAGCACTACATAAAATATAAGAGCAATGTAGGTGGTAGCTAATGGACCATGATGACAGCACTACAAATATTAGAAAGATTCATTTGCACTTATATTCCTTTCAATATTTTATTGCTCATCATCATCATCACCATTACAGCCCTTCACAAGTCCACTGCTGAACATAGGGCTCCCCCAACTAATGCCACAAAGCACGGTCCTGAGCCACCTGCATCCATCGACTTCCTAAATATCTTACCAGGTCGTCACTCCATCTAGTAGGGGGTCGCCCTACACTACACCTACCGGTACGAGGCTGGCACTCGAAAACCTTTCTTCCCCATCGGTTATCGGTTCTTCGAGCTATATGGCCG
Organism: Parnassius smintheus behrii; assembly: GCA_036936625.1. Lineage (NCBI taxonomy): Eukaryota > Metazoa > Arthropoda > Insecta > Lepidoptera > Papilionidae > Parnassius > Parnassius smintheus. Next base: position 4,201,375 of record JAUPFT010000021.1, on the reverse strand, counting down.
GCCCATTGCCACTTCAGCTTACTAATCCGTTGGGCTATGTCAGTCACTCTGGTTTTACTGCGGATATCCTCATTTCTGAGTCTATCACGTAGAGAAACTCTGAGCATAGTCCTCTCCACAGCTCGCTGAGCGACCTTGAGCGTCCTCATACGGCCAGCAGTGAAGGACCACGTCTCAGAACCGTAAGTCATCACTGGCAACACGCACTGGTTATACAATCTAGTTTTTAGAGATTGAGGTATACCTGACGAGAAGATATGTCGTAATTTCCCGAACGCTGCCCAGCCGAGTTGAATCCGTCGATTGAGCTCTCGGTTGAAGTTGGACTTACCCAGTTGGACTATTTGTCCCAGGTAAACGTACTCGTCAACAACTTCGAGCATAGTGCTCCCAACAACTACCGGCATAGGTGTGACATTAAACATGATCTTTGTTTTGTCCATGTTCATCTTAAGACCTATCCGTTGAGAGGCACTATTGAGGTCATTGAGCATAGTGCTTAAGACCTCCAGCGATTCTGCCATAAGGACTATATCGTATATATCACTTAAATAATATGCATTGTGTAGTGAACATGAAAAATGGTAAACTTATAATAATTACTATAATAATACTATAATAATTTTTTAATCTAGTTAATAAAAGTAATAAATGTCAAAAAAGTTTATTATATGTCGCGAACAAACTCACTAACTAGAACGTGCCAATAGAAGAGCGTTTGGTTGTTCACACTTGCCCGATGTCTCGCAGATATCTCATCTCTCATAATAAGATAGCTGACTCTGCGTCTGAAACACGGGAACAAACACAAAACAACCGGGCTTGAAAAACAGAGAAGAGTGAATTTTCTGCAGCAATCTCCACGCAAGAAGTTTACTGATAGTTTCATAAAACCATGCTTTGATCGAAGCGTCTGGGGTGACGGATTTCATCATCTCACCTTATTCAATATTTAGTACGTTGCTTAGTCAACTCGGGTTTATGTAAATTTTTACTTTAAAGTCTTAACTGCAATGAAACTATCGCAAAGTTAATTGCATCAACTAAGTTCACGAGAAACTTATAATTGAAATTATGTTTTAATCTATGCGATAGACCGACGTGGTGATGTTTTTTAAACCAGCTGCGCGGAAGTAGTTTAAAAATAACAATAACAATAATAAAACCTCTACTGAGAGGGCGGAAACAAAAAGAAGAATAAATTGCCATGCATATGATGATATATAGTATGTCATATATATGTCTGATATGTATATATGTATATATATATATATATATATATATATATTTATATATATATATATATATATATATATATATATAATATGTCATTTAAAGTTATTTTTACAGACTATTAAAGTCCACTGCTGAAGATAGGCCTCCCAAAGGGGAGATATTTGTCATAGTTGCTATTATTGCGATTGGCTTAGCAGCCGCAGTTTTTTTTGTCATTATTAGAAAGACTAAGACTCATAGAAAAGATTTGTCCCCTCTGTCGTCTTTTACAACACCCATGGGATGATATGGGGTTATGGATATTCTTATGCCAGCCCTAAACGTTTTATAATATGTCGTTTCAATCTTATAAAACCATATTACGTCACCAAAACAAATAAATATACACACACACTCACACACATGACTCATACACATATATAAACTCATACACATACACGCGAGTACGTACGCGGCTAAAATGCACAGGCGCATGTATCATCAGACTTGTATTAGAATATTAATTTCAGATTAAGTTGCATGACTACAAGAAATATGATACATTCGTATTATGAATGTATCAAATTTCTTGTAGTGGCAGCATATGCGAAATCATCATCGCATCTCATTCCATTGGTCTCTTATGAGGCAGCCAATATCTTGTGGCAACTTTTAAATGTTGGTATTTTCTATTGACCCAGATATATAATACCTTTTTTGGTGGTGAGTCTCGACCACCGCACACGAACAACTGTAACACCAAGGAAATAAGGTGCAGGTGCCGTTTAAAAATGAGTAAGCTCTTATATTGAAGGTTCTTAAATCAAATTTGTTCGAGAAAATCGTCAGTGGTGCGATTCCTTAAGGAAGTCGTGCAATAAAGAAACCCCCTAGTAAAATGCACAGTGGTGGACGGCCAAGCACCCAAAAAGTATGCATAGTACAATGAAATCTGGTTAAGTGGGCCCTGTATATGTGAGAAACCTCTGTTACTGATAATAACAATGAAGTGCCGACACTTTTGCATTGAAATAACTCTGTTACCGAGAATTTTCAAACTTTGTTAACTGAGATTAGATTTAATAGATTTTTTCGATGTTTGTCTCTATACTTAGGACTTCGTAGCTCAATAACACGTTTAAGTGAGACAATTTATCCGGTTTAGATAAGTTATAATACTCTTGTTAACAATATAATATATACTTTGCTTAAAATATATTAACATTTCCACTTCTTTTTATGATAAATGGTACATTTAGACCTCGCATAGTGGGAGCCTCTGTAACAATACAATTGTCATGTTACCTGCCTATTTGGGAAATTGGGTTATTGCAAAGCTTCTTACAGGTGATACAAAGTTCCAGGTATCTTGCGATCCTAGTTAACCAGGTTTTCACCTTATAATGAGTTTTTTTGCGATGTGCGCCGGCGAAATTTGGCTGGTGGAATTAATCCGAAAAATTCCTCAGCGACAGAAGGCAAAACTTCAAATATGGAAGTCGTTTGATTCCCAGTTTGGCTGCTAAGTGTGATATTCACTGCAAATTCTTCTATGAGAGAAGGCCGTACTGAGCAATGAAATTTAATAGGATACTGGGAAAGAGAAGCAATAATGTATGACTATACCATATATCACAAAATTCAACCTATGCATAGAAAAAGTCCCATATAGCGTACATTGTTCGGCGCACATATAATGCTCGCAAGTTGCTGGAGATATTTTTAGTAATCGTGCGCCGATTCCTCCTGGACTAAGAGACTTAACTAAAACAATAATAAAACAAGAAGTCTAAGGTAACTAGCAGTAATAAATAAAATGAAATAGAAAAAAACAATTCAAACAAAACAGTAAAAATTGTAATTCAACTGTAATTGCCCATATCCATGGATTGTCTCATATACTGGATATTTGCTATAGTTGTGCCGCTGGGCAGGCGGTTCAATAACCATAATTTTTATTGTAGTTTTGCTGTTATCATGAAGATTAGCTGCCCATCTCCTATTTTATACTCCCTCTGTCGCCTCCTACGACACCCATGGAGCGGGTAGGTGGATATTCTTACACCGCCACTACACGATGGGAAACTATTCGTAGGCAATAAAATACTTCCGTGTGGGAAACGAACTCGAGGCCTGCAACGCTGCAGCCAATCGATTAGCCACTACCGAGCTTTCTTTGTTATTGTTAGTAACCAATTATTATACCCGATTCTGAACTTAAAAACAAGATGTTTTGTTCAATAAAGACAATACAACTTTGACAATCCTTTCATATTTTAATTTTCCAATTCAACGAATGACCTGACCCTCAATTCGAACTCGGGACCTCAAGATCATTAATCACGTTTCCGACCTCTAAACCAAAGAGACAACAGTGTGATGACATATTTTACGTTAATCGGTACGTCATAGATATCATCTGTTTCATATTATGAAGTAATATTTGATCAGGTAATTAGAGAACTCACAATCTCGTTAATTGGCTTGGGTTAGTTAAAAGTGGTTTTTGCTATCTAGTTTAACGTCTTTAGTAACGAACCTGACTTGAAAGTTTTTGGAGGTGAACTAACTTTTTCGTCTGATCGTTAAATACAGTACAGGGTGAGTAACTTTGTGGTGAATTTCGTTTTATTATTTATTGTGTATAAATGTAGTAGAGCCTCGTTGCAGCAAGATTTTATCAGCTGGAACGAAAAAGGAGCAGCGTAAAATAGCAGCATGATTCTCCTATGATTCGTAGAGACTCGGTAACCATTTTTCTAGTAACGAGGCATTCATCTTAGTGCTCGGGGTAACAATGTTTTTAGATTTTGATTCTTAATTGATATGTGAAAATGTCTATGGGCCACAGCATTCAATAACCGTAATGTGTGATGTCTAAGTGTTTGCCATCTTTCTATAAAACAAGATACTGTTTACCGCTAACGAGACATCAAATCACAGTCGATCGCTTGTGATCCTGGAAATTTTGTAAAAGGTGAAAGAGGGAAACTGAAACAGATTGTAGTGATTTATATATTTAAAACTGTACTAAAAGTCTCTCAGGTTGTACGGTGAACATACAAAGTGTTATACATGGTAGAGCCATGCAGTAGTTATATTAATAGTATAGTTGTAGCACAAATGGGTTGGCTCGACCGGGGAAGGACCACGCTCTCACACAATACCAGTGTGTGCTCGTTTGTCACCCTATCCTATAAAAAAAGAAAACTCCAAAGTTCACTATGAATCTGTCATAATTATTTAAATTGGAATTTACATTTACACACATAAACTCTAAAGAAGATAAAGTAAGCGCAGATACCAAACTGGATTTGTTAAAAAATTACAAGAATAAAAATACAGAAGCTAATAAAACAATAATAAAGTTATATAGTATATATAATAATTATAATTATATATTAGTTAATAAAATTTTACAGTCGTAAGTAAGCAAATGCAGGCGATCGAATGTGCGTCTACTCCCGAACATTTAAACAAGTCTAGGACACTTTAGCGCGGTGAGAGTATACTTAATATTTTATACGGACATAATTTTCGAATCTAAAGTATTATAATGGTCACGCCCGCGCGGCTTTGTTTATGGTTGATATTCCCACAAGATGATGGGCACACAGCAGAAAATAACTAAAAAACTGCGTTCGCAAACCAGGCAAGCATGGAATCTAGTGATATCCTGCCTATGGAGCAATCTAAGGGACCTAAATCGGAAAGCATAAATTAATGACAAAATGACAAATATAAATTTTAGTCCTCGAGAGTGACAACGCACCTGTATTTTAATTCTCAATCAGTCAAGTTACAGGCTGTACGTATTTCCGGTAAGCACAGGCCTCCTCTCATATTTGAGAAGCTATTGCGTGTTGGCGGAATTCACATGTCCTCGAAGTTTTTTTTTTTATTTCAAAGATATGTATGTACGTTTCTCTTAAATATGTTTCCCTTAATCTTCAAGCAAATAAAAAATCAGGCCATAAAAATTGTTAGTAACAATTTTACTGGTCCCCGGTTGTCATAGTTCTATGGAAGATAATATTCAATTTACGTGTTTGAAAATGTTTATAATATTCGTTTGATTTTAGAATGCATTTAGAAAAGGCATTTACTTATTTCCATCATTTATCATACAGCGTCATAGTGTAAAAAGCACTACATAAAATAGGTGGTAGCTGATGGACCATGATAACAGCACTACAGATATTAGAAAGATAAGTTTGCAATTTTATTTTTTAAATATTTTATTTCTCACTTAAACTTGTGTCGTGAACATGATAAACTTAATTTGATAAAGTAATCAAATGAGCATTTTAGTACAATACAATAATTTTCTAATCAAGTTATTAAAAGTAATAACTGTCAAAAAAAGTATATTGTATGTCGCGAACAAACACGCCAGAACGTGCCAGTAGAAGAGCGTTTAGTCGTTCACTCGTGCCCGATATCTCGCAGACCTCTCACCTCTCATAATAAGCTGGGAGAGAATGCCTAAAGGCACTAAGTCCGCCCTTTCTAATCCTTTTCATTAAGGTGCAATATAGTGTAAATAAATAAATAGCTGACTCTGCGTTAGAGACACGGCGACAAACAACACAATCAGACCAGAGAACCAGAGAAGAGTGAATTTTCTGCAACAACATCCACACAAGAAATTTGCCGATAGTTTCATAAAACCATGCGTCGATCGAAGCGTCTAGGGCAACGTCTTTCAAACCCCACCTTATTTATTATTTAGTACCTTGCTTAGTCAACTCAGGTTTATGGTAATTTTTATTTTAAAGTCTTAACTGCAACGAAACTATCGCAAAGTAATTTGCATCGAATAAGTTCACGAGAAACTTATAATTGAGATTATGTTTTAATCTATGCGATAGACCGACGGTATGATGTTTTTAAACCAACTCCGCCGAAGCAGTTTAAAAATATCAATAACAATAATAAACCCTCTACCGAGAGGGCGGAAACCAAAAGAAAGAAAGAAAAGAAAGAAAAAGAAGGATAATTGCCATGCATATAATGATATATGTATATATAATATGTCTAACCTATGTCTGATATGTATATGTATATATAATATGTCATTTACCATTCCCGTTACAGTCTATTAAAGTCCACTGTAGAAGATAGTACTCCTACAGGCGGGATACTTGCCATAGTTGCCATTATAGCAATTGGCTTGGCAACTGCAGTTTTTTGTTTTTAGTCGTTACTAGGAAGACTGAGACTGATAGAACAGATTGTTCCCCTCTGTTGGCTTTTAAGACACCCATGGGATAATATATTCTTACACCAACCCTACACGGATTATATATCATTTAATTTTTATAAAACTATATTACGTCACCAAAACTAATATACACACATGTCTGATGTAAGCATACACGGTAATACACACACATGTCTGATGTAAGCATACACGATTGACACAGACATACAGACACACAAGTACCTACGTGCTTGGCTTGAATGCATAGGCGCACGCATCATCAGACGAATGGAATCAATTTGTATACTATTATGAATATTAATTCCGAATTAAGTTCCATGACTACAAGATCTCAATACCTCTGTCCGGAAATTTTCAAACCTTGTTAACTGACATTAGATTTCATAGACGTTTTCGATGTGTACCTGTATAATTAGGAATTCGTAGCTCAATAACCCGTATAAGTGAGACAATTTATCAGGTTTAGACAAGATATAACACTCTTCCAGTCAGTAACTTCAATGCAGTGGACGATATGAATGACAAGCTCGTGAAAACTGTCCATGCGGTCGGAGCTAAGTTCTGCAAGACTTGCCGCAGAAGAACACAAAAACTCTCCGATCACACTCTTAATCTCATGGCTGTTAGACGGGAGATGAGTCTGCAATCGTCAACAGATTTGACAGCATACAGACAACTGAACAGACAGATCTCCAAATGCATGCGCCGAGACTTACGCAACTTTAATACTGCTCGTATTTAAGAAGCAATCGAGCGGAACCAGGGCTCCAAAGACTTTGCCAGAGATCTGTCTGCCAATAAGAGCCAACTGTCAAAGCTGAAGACTGAGTGTGGCAGCATCGTTTCCGGGACACCTGAGATTTTGAGTGAGATTGAGAGTTTTTATGGGCAGCTGTACACATCATCGTTGGAGCCACACGCAAGCGTGAGTAACGATCCAAGAGCAAGTCTTATCCGACACTACTCCGATGATATCCCGGACGTCAGTCTAAGCGAGATTAGTTTAGCTCTCCAGCAGCTTAAAAATGACAGGGCCCCAGGCGAGGATGGAATTACAGCGGAGCTTCCGAAAGCGGGTGGAACACCGGTACTTGAAGTCCTTCAGAAGCACTTCAATTCCGTCCTCCATGGTGGCACTACTCCAGAGGCGTGGAACAGAAGTGCGGCGGTCTTGTTCTTTAAGAGAGGCGACAACGCTCTCTTGAAGAACTACAGACCGATTTCCCTTCTGAGCCGCGTCTACGTGCTGTTTTCGAGAGTCATTACGAATCGTCTCGCACGCAGACTCGACGACTTCCAGCCTCCCAAATAAGCCGGTTTCCAAAAAGGCTTCAGTACCATAGACCACATAGATACCCTGTGGCAGATTGTACAGAAGACTGAAGAGTACAATATGCCAGTATGTGGACTATGAGAAAGCCTTTGATTCCGTCGAAATTTGACCGGTGCTACAGTCCCTTCAGCGGTGCCAAGTTGACTGTCGGTATATCGAAGTGCTTGTACAGTAGGGTTACGATGGCTATCCGAGTACAGAACCAGAGCTCGAAACCTATCCAACTGCAGAGAGGTGTAAGACAGGGTGATGTTATTTGCCCAAAACTTCATCGCTGCATTGGAAGACGTTTTCAAGCTACTGGACTGGAAAGGATACGGTATTAACATCAATGGCGAGTACATCACTCACCTTCGATTTGCCGACGATATAGTCCTTATGGCAGAATCGTTAGAGGATTTTAATAGTGCCTCCCAACAGATAGGTCTTAAGATGAACATGGACAAAACAAAGATCATGTTTAATGTCCATGTCACACCTATGCTGGTAGTTGTTGGGAGCACTATGCTCGAAGTTGTTGACGAGTACATTTACCTGGGACAAATAGTCCGACTAGGTAAGTCCAACTTCGACCGAGAGGTCAATCGACGGATTCAACTCGGCTGGGCAGCGTTCGGGAAATTACGACATATATTCTCGTCAGGTATACCTCAATCTCTAAAAACTAAACTGTACAACCAGTGCGTGTTGCCAGTGATGAGTTACGGATCTAAGACGTGGTCCTTCACTGCTGGCCATATGAGGACGCTCAAGGTCGCTCAGCGAGCTATGGAGAGGGCTATGCTCGGAGTTTCTCTGCGTGATAGACTCAGAAATGAGGATATCCGCGGTAAAACCAGAGTGACCGACATAGCCCAACGGATTAGTAAGCTGAAGTGGCAATGGGCCGGCCATATAGCTCGAAGAACCGATAACCGGTGGGGAAGAAAGGTTCTCGAGTTGCAGCTTCGTACCGGTAGGTGTAGGGTAGGGCGACCCCCCACTAGATGGAGTGACGACCTGGTAAGATATGCAGGAAGTCGATGGATGCAGGTGGCTCAGGACCGTGCTTTGTGGCATTACTTGGGGGGAGGCCTATGTTCAGCAGTGGACTTGTGAAGGACTGTAATGATGATGATGATGGTAACACTCTTGTTTACACAATAATATACAATTGGTTTAAAATACATAAACATTTCCACCTCTTTTTATAATAAATGGTACATTTCGACCCCTCACAGAGGGAGCCTCTATAAACAAGACAATTGTCATGTTACCTGCCTATTTGGGAAACTGGGTTATTGAAAAGCTCCTTACAGGTGATAAAAAATCCAGGTATATTGTGATCTTAGTTAACCAGGTTTTTACCATATAATGAGTTTTGTTCCGAACAATTCCTCAGCGACAGAAGGCAAAGCTTGAAATGTGTAAGTCATTTGGTACTTTGATATCCCAGTTTGACCGCCAAGAGTGATATTCACGGCAAATTCTTCTATGGGAGAGGGCCGTATCGACCAATGAAATTTAATAGGATACTGGGAAAGAGAAGCAATCATGTACGACTGTACCATATTTCACAAAATTCCACCCATGCATAGAAAAAAACCCTTAAAGCGTACATTGTTCGGGGCACATATAATGCTTACAACTTGCTGCGTCCAACTTACGCTCCGACAAATACGGCGTTATTGTGACTCGTATGACACACGGATGATAATAACCACTGATCGCTACCAAGCTTTTCCAAATATGATTTGTATAGTTATTTGTGCAACATTAGGCATGATTGTAAAACTGTGCTTTTTAAATAAAAGGGTTCCTTCATGATTCTTTTCGGGGCAGGTATTTTTCGAAACAGCGTTAAATTAAACAAACGCAATCAATCAATAAATATTATATACCTATATAGTTTATAGTTTACGTGGTAGATCCACGCTGCAGCTATATTATAGTTGTAGCACCAATGGATCGGCTCGATCGGACCAGGACCACGCTTTCACAGGATACCACCGTTAACTAGCGGGAAATGCTGCGGTGTTCCGTATTATGAGTATAGAGAATTGGAGACCATAGATAGAGAAATAACACAGAATAAGCGAAAAGCTCGTCAATGCCGTGGGACGTCGGTGTCCCTCGCTGCTATGACCTGTGGCTATGACGTTCTCGTGCCCGGTTCTCGTTTAGCGCCGTGCTCGTTTCCTCCCCTTTAACATTTGCCTGTGTTGCCAAACAGGTATCAGGCACCGATCGAACAAAAGACGAAAACGAATGAGCGAAAATATTTTATAGTGACAATATTTTATAAAATATTAAATCCTTTTTACTGGAATCGAGAAATTCCATCTTAGTTCTCGGGGTTGACAACGCATCTGCATTTTAATTCTTAATTGAGGATAAATTTGGATGTCTATAAGCCACAGTATCCACCTACCATCAGGTGGATTGTGGACTTGTTTGTCGCTCAATACTATAAAAAATTGAATAAAAAATTATATTGCAAATGGGCAATCCTGATAAAAATTTGATGACAAAAAACTGCAGTTAGGTCTGAATCGCCTGCCAAACGAAGCAATATGGCAAATATTTTCCAATAATTAATGATTGCAGTTGACTCGGTACCATATTTTGGGGCATTCTTTGGGAGGTATATGTCCAGTACTGGACTTGTTAAGCGCTGTTATGAAATAATTTCAGTTTGTATGTAAATTTGACTGATTTTGCAATTTGAACGCAAGAATCTGGAATTAATAATAAATAACTCTAAGAACTAAACGGCCATCAACGTCATATTATGTTCACTATTATCCTCATTCATAAGCTGTCCATTTCGTAACAAAAGACTTCTCCCTCTCCTCTAAATTATTACAGTACACGGTCTAAGCCACCAGCACCCATAAAATCCGTGCGTTTCACATAAGGACATCACTCCATCAATACGTTACACTCTTACCCGTACGATGCGCATGTCGATATGGGCTAATTATCTGAGCTGCTAATCCCAGTCCCTCGTTCTACACTTATTAGTTCTTCAAACTATATGGCTGACCTACTTCGTTTTATTTTCCTTAAGCTATCAGTTATTTTTAAAAATACTTGTTATGGATTCTATCATACAGACAAATCTCAATTATATAGTCCTATACATAGCTTGTTAATTATAAGTATCCTCAATCGAATTTGTGGTCGTCGAAGGAAAAGGAAATATCTACCGCTGGGCTAGGTGTTCTACCCGGGGAGCAGCCAACGCTCTGAGTGATAGTTCGGAGCTGTTCTATATATTATAATGTTTTTACTTCGGAAATTTGATAGCGCTATTTAGGCTTCGATTTGGTTACGCTTGTGGCGCGAAGACAGCGCCGCCACAAATTTAATCCATTACCCTACTTTGTAGATATTTGACAACTATTGTAAATGCCAGAAAAATCTATCTGGATTCCTATAGACGATGGTATAGTAATCTCGTCTACACCTGATTTATTTGTAGTATCCTTTAGTATCTGCGATTTTCCTGACCGATACGACTTAGGAACCTTTAAGGACCTAGCTTACTTTTTTATAAAGTCCGGCAACGTACCTGCAATTCCCGTGATGATGTAGTTGTTCGTCAGCGGCGGTCGACACTTTCCATAGGATCAACCACATGCTCGTTTGGATTCCACTTCTGTATTAAAAAAAACTAAATTATCCATACTAGCAACTGACAGTAGAGTTAAATTGTTAACGTCAGGTACTGTGAAAACCAATCCGCCTATACAGCGAAGATTCAGGCAAATCCTTTTCATAACAGCGGAAGTCCATATCCAGCGGTGAACGTCAGCAAGCTGAAGATGAAGATCATCATCATCATTACAGCCATTCACACGTCCACTGCTGAAAATGGGCTTCCCTCAAGGAATGCAACAAAGCAAGTACCTGCATCCATCAACTTCCTGTATGGCTTACCAGGTACTACACTTCGTCTACAAGTAAGAGATTGCTACTCGAAAACATTTCTTTCCCTTTGGTTGTCGGTTCTTCGAGCTATATAGCCGGCTCATTGCCACTCCATCTAATTAATGAAGACGAAACCACGTATAAATTAAAGGTTGTTCATCCTTAAAAGCCGTGTGTCACATTTTTAAATCCTTATAGAGTGATTCATTATTGTATAATGTCAACTAACAAGATCCATTTATATATATATATATATATATATATATATATATATATATATATATATATATATATATAGTCAGAATAGGTTGTAGCTTTGTAATACATGAATGGCATTGCTTTCAATGTCGATCATATACACTATATGATCAAATTCGCAACTTTATTGTATTTTAGAAATATTTTAGGCATTCTAGATGTTTTTGTTGAGGATCGGGGCATATTACATAAGGTATATTTTAAAGTATATTGTCGACCAAATACTACGAATTCGTCTCGAGGTTCTGAATGTTAGTTTTTTCTTCAAACTTTCTTGTTTTTTGGAATTATACGTGGTAGAGCCATGCTGCAGTTATATTAGTAGTATAGTTGTAGCACGAATGGGTTTGCTCGACGGGGAAGGACCACGCTCTCACAGAATATCAGCGTGAAGTAGTAGCTTAATGCTGCTGTATTTTGTATGGTGAGTGTAGTTAACCGGAGACCCTTTTTACTTGGAAACGAGGCATTCCATCTTAGTCCTCACGGGTGACAATGCATCTGCATTTTGATTCGTAATCGAGGATAGATGTAGATGTCTATGGGCCACAGCAACCACTTACCATCAGGTGGACTGTGTGCTCGTTTGTCAGCCTATTCTATAAAAAAAATTGACTTTTATTTTATACTGAATTTAGTTAAATTATAAATGACTCTAGGCAATATGTCTGAATTTTGATGTTTTGGCAAAAAACATGACCCTTGTTTAGAACTAGGTTTTAATTTATTAAAAAGTTAATAAGAAATTTTTTACTTCTAGTTTTTACAATAGGTTTTTCAAAAACAAACTGAAGTTTTAAGCGTACTTTTTTATATGATAAGGGTGACAAACGAGCACACAGTTCACATGATGGTAAGTGATTACTGTGGCCCATAGACATCTATACCTATCCTCGATCACGAATTAAAATGCAGATGTGTTTTAACCCGTGAGGACTAAGATGAAATGCCTTGTTTTTAGTAAAAAGGGTCTCCGGTTCTCTACATTCACCAAACGAAACAGAGCAGCATCAGGCTGCTAACTTACGCTGGTATTTGTGAGAGCGTGGTCCTTCTTTTGTCTAGCCGACCCTTTCGTGCTATAACTCTACTATTAATAAAGCTGTAAAATTGCTCTACCACGTAAACCTGTCATGTTGGTAAGTGTATACTGCGGCCCAAGAACACGTGCAACCAATTAAAATAAAGAAGGTTAGGCAAATTTAGTTATATATCAGTTGTTCATCGGAATATAAGAGAACAGAGAATCGGTCCGATTTAACAACGACAAAACAGAACAAACTTGAATTAGAGAATCATTTATATTAAATGAATATAGCATTTATTGTAAGTGAATATAGCTTTTACGTAACCATGGGTGCTGTAAACAATTTGAAACGTCGTCGGGAATATGAATTAAGTTAATATACGCGTAAAATCCGTAAAAACTAATTTCATTTAAATGTATATTGTTCGCGTAAACATAAAAAATCTGCTTACTTATAGCTTTTCAAGATTTTCAACGAATTCCTATCGTTTTTAGTAACGTATTTTAAATTCCTGCCGTTGGTCCGATCTAAGCAGAAAATAGTATAAGCTGTCCCTACGTTGATCGGACCTAAAATTAATAATATCAAACAGAAGGTAATCATAAGTGCCGCAAGTGGTTAACTATGTCATTACGACGTCGAACAGCTCAGTCCCCCGTGACCATGGTTCCTGTAAAGTCCTCGAAACATCGGGAATTTCAAATAAGTTAATATACACGATAAAATCCGAAAAACCGTTTGATTAGTTCAGCCACTTATAAAGACGCTTATAAATCAATGAGATGTCCCCAATTCAGAAGCATGTAATGGTGACCGTAAATAACCATTAAATAAAGAACCCAAACATAACCGTTCTAGTGATCCCAACCAAACATAAAACCGCGTGATATCCCGATATATTGATAGTTCTAAACAAAACGAGTCTACTTTTAGTGTTATTGCACTATTAGGCGCTACAATAATTGTTTCGGATTAAACACGGGCTTGCCGGCTTAACTGATTTGAACGAGCGACTTCTGTAGCGTAAGAACAGGGGTGTTAATATCTAAGACGGCGGTATTATGTGTGTCGACGATGCGTTGTCATAACGAGTACAATAACTTGTCAAGAATTATTATTAAATACTAAAAAAGGATTTACAAGTAGTCTCTCAGTGATTTTTGTTCATTATTTACTCGTACTTTTTATTGATATTATCACCTACCACCATTTGCTACTTACTATCAGGTGGATTTTGTGCTCGTTTGTCACCCTTATTCTTAAAAAAAATATGAAAATTCACTTCCAGTTTTAGCTAAGAATCTTTAAGTTAAGTGTATGACATGTGCGTGTTGCCAGTGAAGAACCATGAAGCCAATACGTCCTTCACTCTACTTCCACCTTTGATCAGTATTGAAAAACATAAAACTATACTCAGCGAGCCGTGGAGTGATCAATGGGAGGGCTATCTTATATGATATCCTAAAAATGTGTGGTTTCTAAACTTAATGAACTAGAATAAACTAAAAAAAATTAAGTTACACATTCATAATTACCGCGAAGTGACGGTGTAAGAATATCCAATACTCCATATCATCTCGTAAGAGACAATAGAAGGGAACCAATCACAGGAAGAGGGAGATGATCAGCAGCGTCTTCCTAATAACGACTAAAATAAAATAAAACTACGGTTGGTAACCCTCTTGCCAAGTATGACAACTATGGCAAATATCTCTCCTTTGATTGCCTCATGCATGATTGCCTATGGTAGAGATATATGTTCAGCAGTGGTAGGCTATGACGGTAACACCATTTTCAATATTTTGTAAGATACGTCTTCGTAATACACTATTACTATGAACGTAAATTATTTTCAACCGTGAACCGCATTAGCTCAGAAGCAAAGCGCTCACATTAAAATACAAAGAGCCTGAGATATTCAACTTTGACGCGAGCTGGCACCATTAAAATGTAAATAGAAATTTTAAAACTATCTTGTGGTACGGTAATATATACCAGCGTCAAATAGCAGCTTAATACTGTTGTGTTTCGTACGGTGAGTATGGAGAACCGGAGACTCTTTTTACGTATGTAAGTATGACGACGTTATGTTATAAAAAAAGTAAAAACCAAAGAACTAGAAATAACAAAATAACTTCACATTCTGAAGTCTAAATCATAAGGTGAAATTATTCTATTCTTTTAAGTTCTTTGAACGTGGCTTTCGTGGCTTTTTATTGTTCAAAGATAATTTTTTATACTTTGAATGGAATAAGGAAAATAACATTTTCAGTTCATTCTAAGTAGCTGCATTCAATCTCATAAATAGCCAATAGACATTTACTTCTATCTTCGATTAAGAATCAAAATTCAGATGCGTTGTAACCCCTGAGGTCTCGATGGAATGCCTTATTTCCAGTAAAAAGGGTCTCCGGTTCTCTACACACACCATAAAAAACACAGCAGCATTAAGCTACTATTTTACGCTGGTATTTTGTGAGAGCGCGGTCCTTCCCCGATCGAGCCGACTCTTTCGTGCTACAACTATAATTCCAATATAAATGCAGCATGACTCTACCACTTATAGTATAATAGCACTTCGTCATAATAGATAGAATTTGCAGCTTTTTGCATTTGAAATTAATGGGATGTTTCATGGTTGGTCTGTCGGTTCAACCAATTAATGTTTTTACTATTCTAAGCCAGCGCTTAACATTGATCCTATCTAATATAGTAAATAGTGATGTAGCCTGCCTAAGATGATAAAGCGCTCTGAATTAACAAACGCTTATTCACTCTTGCCTTGAAGACACCTACGTAGTAATCGAATGGAAAGACAGATGCTGGCAAATTATTCCACTCATTTGCTGGACACATGACAAACGATGTAGCAAACCGTTTGTTTCGTGTGTGTGGTAAGTTAACAACGAACGAATGAAGACTAGATGAACGTTTGTTCGTCCGATGTTGGAAGAGAAAGGAAGTAATTAAGTTATCGCAATTAAGCTGGGTCCTCTTAATAAAAACTGAATGCGTGGAAGTTAGTAAATAAATGAATATCTATTGCCATTTGTCAATTTTTATTACATTTCCGTAGATATACAGAAGTTTAAAAATTAAAAAGTTATAAACACCACCTTGAATGCTGATTTACAAAGCACTTACCAAAGGAGGATAACATTGTGACAAAATCGATTTAAAAAAATTAAAAAAATATTTCGCACACGGACGAGTAAAAAAGTAAGGACTGCGCGTCACCTACATAAAAAATGAAGCACCCCAAAACAATCCAGCTACGTGTAAATATTAACCTACACGCACACACTCACACAAAGGTAAGCCATTATGTTCGCGTATCCAAAAATTTAAATAATGAAGTCGTGTGTTATTAAATGGTGCAAAAATAATATCACATTACAAAAAAGTGCCAAGGGATTACCTTTCATAGGTAAGCCAGTTCTTATTACTTGCTGGTATCGCGGTGTGGAGTTCTTACTTTTTTTTTACTCGACCGTGATTTCGCAGAAGATTCTTGCCACTTAAAACCACAGAAATAAGGTATCAATTAATTACTATATTCAGTATCATTCTATTATAATAATTCATAATAGAATCAGGCGTTACTTATCCTCAGGTGGAACAGACTCTGCCTATCTGATGTTTCTCTAACAGGCGAAATACGTGTCGTTTTATCGACGGTAGTGTGTTTTTCCTAAGTAAAGTATTACACGTAATTCAGGGATGGTTGTTTTTCAAACTAGGTAAGACACATCACTTTATTTGTTTACGTGGATCTTTTCTCATTAACTTTTATTATCGTTGAGGTGTTAACTTATTTTTACAGTTATATTATTAAATAGGAAACTTACTAATCTGACAGTAAAAAAATAACTTAATAACGTATACGTGGTAGAGTTACAGTATTATTAGTAGTATAGTTGTAGCACGAATGGGTCGGCTCGACTGAGGAATGACCACGCTCTCACAGATTACCAGCGTAAAATAGTAGCTTAATGCTGTTGTGTTTCGTATTGTGAGTCTAGAGAACCGGAGACCCTTTTTACTGCAAACGAAGGATTCCATCTTAATACTAAGGCTCGTTTGTCACCCTATCCTATTAAATAAATCCCTTGATTTCAATGATGCAGAGAGTATAAACAGAACATTTAAGGAGCGATTGTATTGTTTTACTATTATCTGAAGTTTGTTGAAGTATTAATTTGTATCCTTTAACAAAGGCCTTTCCCACCGTAAGCAGATTGTTTTACATTAAGGCGACCTTGTCATAACCAATCACTTTCAAATTAAGTTTATTTTCAGTCGCCAATTAAAACTTACAAGCAATTTAATTATAATCATCAAACAAGAAGGGAATTGAACTTCTATTTTACTCTGGTATTATGCGAATATACTGCTTTTAGAAAGGCTGATAAATGGGTTCACATTCCATTTGATTGTAAGTTGGACCCGTGTCCAGCAGGCAACGATACCTTCCGTCGATTTGGAATCAACCCCTAACCATCGTAATATGCACCAAAATTTACAAACTAGTTATAGATATGTATAAGGCAACTTTTTTAAAAGTGAGTGCAGTGATATTAGTTTTATACGTTGTATAGCCATTAGGCAGTTATATTAGTAGTATAGTTGTAGCGCGAATGGATCGGCATGACCGAGGAAGGACCACGCTCTCACAGAATACCAGCGCAAAATAGTAGCTTAATGCTGTTGTGTTTCGTGAGTGAGTCTAGAGATCTGGAGACCCTTTTTACTGCAAACGAAGGATTCCATCTTAATACTCACGGGTAACAACGCATCTGCATTTTGATTTCTAATCGAGGATAGATGTGGATGTCTATGGGCCGCAGCAACCACTTACCATCAGATGGACTGTGTGCTCGTTTGTCAGCTTATCCTATAAAAAGTGACACAGTGCACATGATAGAAAGTGGATGCTGTGATTCAAAGATACTTACATTGATCCTCAATTACGTTCTCACGTAATACCAGCTTGAAATAGTAGAATAAAGCTACTGTGTTTAGCACGGTAAGAACCGTTTTTACTGGTTACTAGGCAAAAGGCATTATAACTTAGTCCTCAAGGGTGTCACAGGCCTACATTTAAATTCTAAATAGAGAACGGATGTGTATGTCTACGGAGCATAGCATTTGATTACCATCAGGTGGATTATGAGCTCGCTTGTCATTTGCTTTCTATTAAATAAAATAAATAAAATACCCACAAGAAGTAATATAGATTGCCTTATTACGAGAACTTATATAGAATATCGTCCTTCACCATACTAAACAGCAGCTTTTGGCTGATATTTCACCTTGGTAACTCGAGCTGCTGCTACTCGGTACACCAAAATACAACGGGGTGTGCCTGTACTGACGTCACGCTACACGCTTCACCAAACGCTCTCTATAGAGGTCTTACCCCTACGCAAAGAAACCTTATCAAACCTTTAGTCTAAAGAACTTGCCTTTTGACTACCTCTTTGGTCTAGTGGACATACGTTCCACTGGGACATAATTGGCTGTAACTTTACTTATACCACCGCTTAACTGAGGTCGTGATGGACCATGATTGCTCTCTCGTGAGACATTCTTTCACATTGTCTCTATATGTTTATTATGAATATAATAATTTCGTAGTCCTTATAAGGTCATAGGAATAAATTTAAAATAGGAAAGTATCCCAACAGACTATATCTTGTTTAGGATGTAGGATTGCGTGAAATATCATAGAAAGGAGTGCATAACAATGCCTGTAAAGAACTAAGGACACACACGCACACACCCACACCGACCCCCCCCCACACATCACACACACATGCACTCCCCCCCCCACACACACACACACACCACACGCACACACACGTTAAATTTGTATTTTATTAGGCGCCTATATAAGATCTACTAATGTGGCATTAATAAGAGATAATTATCAAAGACCATTTGTTTATCAATTATTTTTGCCTCCGCCATAGATCGCCTCAAGTGGGGACTTCGCTACTGTTGCCTCGCTTTGCAGGTGGGCTGGCAACAGCATTTTTGTTGTTGTTATTATAAGACGCTGCCGCCCATCTCTTGGTTTTTCCCCTCTGCCGTCTTTTACGACACCCACGGGACGAATGGGGTACTAAATATTCTCACATCGCCACTACACGGCTGACTTGAAATTTTATTTATATGTATCGATGAATAAGAAAACCGGTGACAAAGTAAATTCATACTGCAGATGTGAGTGACAGAGTCAGTAAGGGACGGAAGACGGAAGCAAATTGGCGATATAATGAAGACGGGATAAATTAAGAGTACTCTTAAGTTATGAGCATGTGTAGATATGGATGTCAAAGAAGCAAGATGTGTGTCAGGATTGTCTAAATGGAAGTCTGTAATATCTGCCTACCCCTCTTGATATTAGGCGTATGGTTTATGTTAGGTTTGTTTTTTGCAATGTGAGTAACATAAAAATTTTCCAAATCCACTTCAGACATATTGCTCCCATATGAGTTGCACTGTTTATTGTTTTCTTATTGGATTCCAGTTCAACAGCGATGAAACTAGTTTACCGTGCCGTGGTAACTTTTTAAATTATGTCCTTTGATATTACTTTTCAGTGGGTACTTGTGGTTCGATGAGGGTGTTTGTTAACTTAGAAAAGGCTTTGTTACTGATTCTATCTCGTTTTCATTAAAAAACATTGCCCCTTTTTTTGGATTTTCTTGCAAAGCACAGTCCCGCGCCACCTGCATCTCCTACCAGGTTGTCACTCTATCTAGTGGGCAGTCTCACCACAATTTACTTACCTTACCGATTTGCCACTCGTGAACCTTTTATTGTAACTGACGATTCTTTGAATTATTTATGACGAGCCCAATGCCACTTCAGCTTAGCTTAATAACAATATAAAAAAAGTCCACTGTTGGGGAGATATTTGCAATAGTTGCAACGCTTAGCAGACGGGTCGGCCATCGCAGTTCTTTATTATTATGAATTTCTACAAGATATGGTCTTACGGCCTCACTTATGTACTGATATCACAAATGATACATACATACATACATAACATACATAAACACTCACGCCTGTCACCCAGAGGGGTAGGCAGAGACTACGGACTTCCATTTGGCACGATCCTGACATACCTCTTTCGCCTCTTTTACATATATATATCTACGCATAAATGCTCGTATGATACATACACAAGTTGTAAAATTAAAAATGTTGTACAATTTTTTTTTTATAAAGATATTAGTAATCCTATTAACTAACATTACTAATATTCCCTTTAACCACACCTGGTAAGCTGAAAATGCTTGTGTTAGGAGTGGTTCACGACAGTAGTCGAATGGTGGATTCGAACCCGCGACCTTTTGAGTTCGCGGTCCGCGCCCTGCCACTAGGCTACTGTCGCTTCAAACTTCAACAATTGACATAACATAACATAAACACTCACGCCTGTCACCCAGAGGGGTAGGCAGAGACTACAGACTTCCATTTGGCACGATCCTGACACACCTCTCTCGCCTCCTTCACATCCATACACCTACGCATGCATGCTCGTCGGTTAAGGGTACTCCTAATTTGGCCCGTTTTCAATAAATCGCCAATTTGGTCGATAAATTTTCGCCTAGGACGTCCCTTTCCGACTCTGCCATTCACTTCTGCAACATAAATTTTCTTTGTCACTCTTTCCTCATCCATTCTTTCCACATGACCAAACCACCGAAGCATTCCTTTCTTAATCCTGGTCACAACATCATCTTGCAAACCACACTCTTCTCTTATCACACAATTTTTCACCCTGTCATTCAGATTCAGCCCTAACATACTCCTTAACGACCGCATTTCTACTGCATTTATTTTACTCTCGTGCTTCTTCTGCCATACCCAACTTTCACTACCATACGTTAAAGTAGGGACCAACACAGCATTGTGAATTGCCATACGTGCCTTTTTTGACACATTTTGACTCTTCACAATAGAGTGCAAGGCCCCATTTACTCTGTTTCCTGCGTTCACTCGTCGTTCTATATCCTTATCATATCTCCCATCCCTGCTAAATACGCACCCCAAATATACAAACTCATCTACTTGCTCGATCAACAATTGACTTCAATATAATTAAAATGTGAAGATTATCAATGTATTCGAAGTCAATTAAATACGCATTATTAAATATAACTCAAAAACCACTAGTTAGATCTTGATTGACCATTATGTAGGACACACGAGAAGCACCAGCTTTCAGATTAAAAAAAAGAATCAACGAAATAGGTTCACCCGGAGAAAATTATGAGGTAAAAGCTCAGACGGTTATCGCTCGATGTAAACGGTGTAAATTTCAAAGTACTCGAGCAAACCGGAATCGATCCCCGCCGGCATCAATGAAATTGTTAATTGCAATTTTAATTGCTGATTTACCACGTGCTCGGTGGTGAAGGAAAACATCGTGAGGAAACCTGCGTATCTGAGAAATAATGAAAAAAATTCGAAGACATGTAAAATTCGCCAACACGCATTGGGGCAGCGCGTCGGACACTTCCTTCCTTCCGTTTTCCTCCCTAATACCCTCTCAGAAATGAGGGGATGCCTGTGCACAGCAGTGGAACGTATATAGGCTGTAACTTTAGCTTTAACTTTTAACACATAAAAAACATACAGTCGAATTTAATACCTTCTCCTTTTTGAAGTCGAAAGAAATGACCGTGTGTGGCGTCCAACAGAAAGACGCTGATGCCCATCTCCCAATTTGCTTCCCTCTGTCACGTTTTACGACTACATAACGGGATTATATTATATGGGGTGGTGTTTATTCTTACACCGTTACCACACCATATATAAGGAATATCAAAATCTTAATATTGTCTAAATAGTTACATTGAAAACATATTTTGCACCCATCGAATTTCAATTTTTCTCAAAATTTATATGAAACCACTTATGAAGTATATAATATAATCAATTTAATAATAAAAGGAATCATAAAATTCGGTTAATAATTGGCGAAGATATCGCGTAATATACATACAAAAACATACAGACGAAATGTAAACCTCCCGCTTCCTTGAAGTGCAATCTATGTAAAAAAAAGTTTGTTTTTTCGTATTTTGTGCACCGCCATACCGTTCCTCAGATTGCGGGAAAACTTTGTCAACCTGTTGCTTGCGATTGCTGGAAGGTTATAGGCATAGTACAACTCACAGTCAGTAGTGCGCGTAACGTACCAACAAATTTATTTGAAAGTTAAATATCATTCTACTTCAATGAATGTATTATTGGTATTATCATTCGCAACGTCATTAGCAACGCGCTGGGTACCAGCTATTTTCTAATTAAAATGTTTCTATACACCAGCTACTATCACACTAGTGGTTTTATTGTAGGTTGAGGCTCCGTTATTTTAGGATTTAGTCGTTATCTATGGGTAGAGGTCAGCTCACCTCTACAGTTCGTGTTATCGGTAGCTGTTATTCGTTTTATCACGAATCATACGATTAGAGGTACCACAGTTTTATCTAATTCGTTGAAAATGACAAGGTATCCCAATTTACCTTTAATAGAGATAATTTCAACAAATTGTGCAATAAGCTGGTACAAGTTTACACGACAGTAATACATATGACACGTACGATAGCGTTGAATAGCGCCTGATGTTGGTGGAATTTCGTATGAATTTTGATAAAAATATAAACTTTTTTATTCCGTATAGATTATAAGTAATGCTTGTTGAAAGTCACTCTTATGTTCAATGCACATTTGGTTCAAAATATCCCTGTTCTGAGAAGAACCAGTTAAAACCCAGCGGGACGTTTTTTAAAAGAAAAAATAAGAATAATTCACATTCTTACATGTACGAGTATATATTGTTACAAGCTTGGGGTTCGTGAAAATAAAAACTGCCGATCGAATTACCAAAATTGATACTTTAATTACCGAACACTAAATACAACTTAAAACACAATTATGATAAAACTATATTATACTACTCATCACTATAGTTCGCAGTTATATCGCTTCGAAGTATTCGCTTAATCGCCAATTCAATACTGATTCGGTAGTGTTTTTTTTGCGCCCGAAGCAAATATGGGCAACCCTCCGGAAAGCGGGGGAGGGAGGTGGGGAAAGTTCATAGCATACCACGCAGCCGGCTGCGTGGTTATGTGGAGACTTTTACCCCCTAAACCCCACCTTTTAGTGACTGGTTTAACGGTCTAACTAGAGATCTCTAAGCCGTATACGGACGCGACCCTCCTTGGCAGAAAGGAGGGCGCAAGACTCGGTAGTGTTCCTTACCGGCCCTTATATAGGGTCTCTTCTACGGAAACATCTAGAACGTTCGAGTACGTACTGGTCCCGAATGACTAGGTGTAAACAGAATGATTTCTTATATTTACGCGAACACTACACATTGAAATAATACTAGTTTTAACGGAATTTATCGCGTATATTTAACTTTTTTACCCGACGTTTCGAGAGCTTTACAGCACCCATGGTCACGGGAAGGACTGAGATGTTCAACGTCCAGCTGTCATAGTTAACCGCGGTTACCATTGATTAAAATTTTAACTTTTGTTCCGATCTACACAGTATGAGCTTATGGTATCATGGAGTCTTGCAGTTGTATGCTTGGGTTGGGATTTAATTTTATTTATTATAAGATCCCAAGCAGATGGTAGCACCCAGCCATCTTCTCTATTGAAATTAGGATGTTTTTTGATTTCAATAGCCTCGCGAATCATCCTTGGAAGGAATCGGTGTTCTTTAGCGAGGATTTGTGGTCTATCAAATCTGATGTAGTGACGGGGGCGATCTTGTACATGTTCACAGACTGCAGACTTCCCGACGCTCCGGGATACTGTGTAGATCGGAACAAAAGTTAAAATTTTAATCTATGGTAACCGCGGTTAACTATGACAGCTGGACGTTGAACATCTCAGTCCTTCCCGTGACCACGGGTGCTGTAAAGCTCTCGAAACGTCGGGTAAAAAAGTTAAATATACGCGATAAATTCCGTTAAAACTAGTATTATTTCAATAGGTGTAAACAGTTTTAGTATGAAATTTTATAGAAAAATCTTGACTCTCCTAGTTCTGGTACTTGATTGATGGCGCTATTGTTAACTCGCCATGTACCAGGCCTTAATTATGGCACGCAACAACATGTTACATAATCAAAAAACAAATTATAAATAGCTTGATAGCGGTCATCTAATTCCTGGAGGTTATTCTCACCTACAAATCCTTAATATTATAATAACTATTTTATACAAACAAGTGTTGTTTAATAAAGATTTTGTACTTGGTAGAGGCCAAATTTTGTAAAAAAAATAGCAAAGGAGGGAGGTAATTTTTTTTAAAGTCTTAGATTCAAATTGAATCCACTTTCTTCTTTCCGTCGTCCAAGTCTACCACCGTTAACAATTTTCGTTACCGTTATGGTGTAGTGGCGGTGTAAGCATATCCACTATCTCATATCGTCCCGTTGGTGTCGTAAAAAGGTACAAAGAAAAATAAATCAGATGAGCAGCAGCGTCTTCCTGATAACAACTGAAAATAACAAAACTGCCGTTGAAAGCAAGCTTGTCAAATGTGGCAACCTTGGCAAATATCCATGCGACCAAATATGGAAGAGACCTACATTCAGGAATAAACTAATAGCCTGTAACCGTAACGGTAACAATCTTCATGTATTTGAGGCAGATATGAATAGTGATATGCAGCAGCTATATTATGGTTGTAGCGTGACCGCGGAAGGACCACACTTTCACAGAATACCAGCGTAAAGTAGCAGCTCAATGCTGCTGTGTCGTATGGTGAGTGTAGTGGTAGTATGGTGAGTGGGGGGACCTTTTTACTGGAATTGAGGAATTCCATATTAGTCCTCAATGGAGTCAACGCATCTGCAATTTGATTATTAATGGACGATAGATTTAGAAGTCTGTGGACCACAGCATCCACTTACCACCAGAAGGACTGTGTGCTCGTTTGTCACCCTTATTCTATATAAAAGACTTTTGTTATGCTAAGACAGTGCGGTTTACATTTTAGGGCTTCATCATCACTTAACACCATTTGGAATTATAGTCTAGCATTGGCTCATAATAAATAAAAATTATCTATGAATGGAATGGAATATTTCCACTATTCCTGTCATATAAAAATCTTTTTAATTAAAAACTCCTTGGTTTTAAAAATCGAATACCATTTATTTATTTAAAAAAAGATTCTCGGTCTTATCACAAGGTTTTGTCAAACTTGTTTAGTCGTTGAGAAAATGGAATTGACTCGAGAAAATTCAAGAGCGATGATTTATTATGACTTTCGAAGTAGTTTAACACAAAAACAGTGTGTTGACCAGATGATTTTTGCATTTGGTGATGAAGCCCCATCCGAAACCACAATTTATCGCTGGTTTGCTGAATTTCAACGTGGACGTGTCAAGCTAAGTGGGGATCCCCATCAAGGTCGTCCAAAAACTGCAGTCACCCAAGAAAACGTTGATGCTGTGCGTAAACTGATTGAGGAAAATCGACATGTGACGTACCGCGAAATTCAAGCAACTATAGACATTGGCACGAGTCAAATACAAATAATCTTGCATGAACAATTAGATGTAAAAAAGATGTTTTCCCGATGGATACCGCATTCGCCCTGTGAAGAGCAAAAAGCGGCTCGCATTACTTGGTGCGTCAGACCTCTCGAAAGATTCCGTGGCCACGTTTGTCTCCAAAACCGGTCATGTTACGACTATTCCTCTTGAGTGACAAAGAACGGTTAATGTAGAATGGTATGCTAGTATTTGTTTGCCACAGGTCGTTTCTGAACTCCCTAAAGAAAACTGGCACCGCCGCATCATCCTTTATCACAACTATGCGAGTTCTCACACCGCCTACAGAACAAAAGAGTTTTTAGAGCAAGAAAACATAGAATTATTAGACCATCCGCCGTACAACCCCGACCTAAGCCCTAATGATTTCTATACTTTCCCTAAAATAAACAATAATTTGCGTGGACAGAGATTTTCATCACCTGAAAAAGATGTGGACGCCTACAAAACGGCCATTTTGGAGACCCCAACTTCCGAATGGAATGGTTGATTCAATGATTGGTTCCATCGTATGGAAAAACGTGTCAAATTTCGCGGAGAATACTTCGAAAAGCAATAAATACATTTTTAAATAGTAATGTTGTGTCACTTCCTTGATTCCCGAAATTTTCAGTGCCGCCCTCGTATTTGAATCTGCAGTGATTAAGAATATGGACCTAAAAACTAAAAAGTCGCGGGTTACAATCCGTCATTCGATTCGCACAACCCCACGTTCTTGATACAGGTATATAAAGCTTAATTGGAGGGGTTTAAAGAGAGTATTAGTAATGTAAAACAGCACTGCTGGTATTATTTAAAAAAAGCAAGAAAAAAACTGTTGTGAATAAATTGAACTTAGTGGAGTGGTATTAAAATTGAATTTAGGTTAGTGGTAAAGTTTATAATCGTGTAATCGGCGTAAGAGACATAAGAGACAGAACACTACCTCACGTAATCCCATGGGTGTAGTAGAGAGAAATGAAACAAGAGATGTGCAGCAGTGTCCTCCTGGTAACAAAATAACAATAAACTAAAACGCGATTGCCAACCCGCTCGTCAAGGTAGCAACCGTAGCAAATATCACCAATCTATCGCGGAGACTTATGTTCAGCGGTGGCTGTTTTTCATTCTTCGAACTTCAAACAAAGGAGGCTACAGACACATAGGCATCTTTGATGACAGATGGAATTCCTCTTCTGCTGCCTTCCATTACCACATTCCTTACATATTTACGTAGTAGAACCATGCTGAATATCAGCGTAAAATAGCAGTCTTTAATGCTATTGTATTTGGTGTGGTAAATGTAGAGAACCTTTACTTGATACGAGGTATTCTATCTCAGTCCTCATCGCTGACAACGTATCTGTGTTTTAATTCGCAAATGAGAATAGATCTAGATATCTATGTTCCACGACATTCCCTTATTATTGGTGGGCTGTGTGCTCACTTGTCACCCTTATATTCTAATAATTTTTTTAAAATCTAAATTACCTTTTAAAAGTTACGAGAAGTTATTGGACGCATACACGCTATTTTAGTTAAGCTATTGACCATTGAATTGTTCTAAAATTCAAAATGGCGTCAAAACATGTACTCAGTTTGTTATAGTTTCCGGTAATTTGGAAGTTTTAATACAAGTGAATTTGTTTCTATAGAAGTGAAGTTCAGAAATTTAGGTAAATCTTGTACGCCGCCACCTCGTATGTAGATTTATGTTCAAAGTTTTGGTATGAAGTAGTTTGTTTCGTTGCTTGGGCTTGACACAGAGTAACCTTTACGTTTTAGAAATGAAAGGTCCTATCTAATAATATAACATTTAAAAACAAAAGAAATCGTATGGTCTAGGAAAATTAACTTTCATATTAATTAGTTTGGCTGTAGAAGTAGTAGCTGCTTATAATATTCGTGGGCGTTTGCTACGCTAAACGTATTCTTTCTAAGTTAAAAGCTTTTTTAAAACTAAATTTGAAAAAATAGTAATGTAAACGAGGTATTATAGAACGGGCGTTGCTCGGAATTTCTCTGCGTAATATATTTCGTAACCCTTTTTTTAATTTTTCTTTAATTTTTTTAATAAAAAAGAATATTAACAATGCTATAAACATTACTAATATTCCCCTTAACCACTCGTGCTAAGCTTAAATTGCTTGTGTTACGAGTGGTTCACGCCAGAGTAATCTTTATCCCGCGACACTAGAACCAGAGTAACCGATATAGCTCAGCAACAGAGCGGTAATCTGAATTGGCAATGGACTGGCCATATAACTTGAAGAACCGTAAATCAGTGGGGAGAAAGTTTCTCGAGTGGATTAGAAGGTACGAGGTACCGATAAGCGACAACCTCATGACGTCGATGGATGCAGGTGACTCAGTACGGTGTTTTGTGGTATTCCTTGGGTAAGGCCTGGGTTCAGTAATGGACTTGTGAAGGGCTGTAGCATGAATGGGTGGGTTTAGATCGACCGGGGAAGGACCGCGCTCGCGGGAGATACGAAAACTGGAGACTCATTTTACTGGTAATGAACTAGCTTGGAGGGGTGATAGCCTATTCCATTTTGGTTCCTAATCCAGGTTATTGATGTCTACGACTCACCAAATCCACTCACCATAAAGTATGTTTTTTCCTCATCTTTACCTATATATTTTTTTTAATAAAAATTATTTTAAAGTAGTAGCGGCTTAAGAAAATCCGCTACCCCATTATATCCCGTGGGTATCGCAAAATGCATCATTGGGGAACTGAAACAAGAGATGGGGAGCAGTATTTGACTGAATCTAAACAAAATAAAAAACTACAGTTGCCAACCCGTCTGCCAAGCGGCCTCATACGTCCTCATATATCATATAATTGAAGCGGCTATATCTGGGAAAGGCTTATTTTCCCTGGCTTAAATTTATAAAAGTTATTTTAACATCACGTTTGTTTATTTACGTAATACCTTTTATATTCAAGTCATGGTTTGGAATGAAAAATGCCTTTTAACTTTATAACTTAAATAAATATGTTGCGTGAATTTTACTATGTTTACTTTGGTTTAGAACTTAGTCGTGTTGACTGACATATTTTTTAAGTTTAAATTTATTTTTAAACGTATAGCTCAAAGATTAGGGTACCTTATTATTAAACCACGAGATCGCAACTATCTATCAGGTTACTGCGTCGCCGATCTTAGATTTGAATCATAAAATAGCACCGTGATTATCCTCATGTCTCGTCTGGCATTGCAGTCTACCTTCGACCTTATTACAAGTAACATATTGAAAGTGATTTAAGCTTTACTGTTGATTCTGAAATAAGGCTCCTCATATATCTCTCAAGTGATCATGTATTCCTTGTTATAAGAGTAAATGTTTTTTTTTTTCAACAAGACTGCATTTTGGTTTTCTTTACCCGACTGGCACGCAAGTGTGATAATATTTATCGAGTGTATTTTTGTATATACGTTTGTAAGTACGTATATATGTTAGTAATGTATAGACATACAAGTCTATTTCTTCGTTACGCTTAGTAGCTTAAATTGCTTCATAGATTTGAACATATGGGATGTCGTACAATGTATCTTACAACTAGAACAACTACATTTTATTTTTATAGACTATGAGTGACAAACGAGCACACAGTCCACCTGATGGTAAGTGGTTTCTGTGGCCAATAGACATCTACATCTATCCTCGATTACGAATTAAAATGCAGAAGCGCTGTCCTCGTGAGGACTAAGATGGAATGGCTTGTTTTCAGTCAAAAGGGTTTTTGGTTTTCTACATTTATGATATGAAATATAAAAGTATTTGTTTTTGTTGAGAAAGATATTTATGTTGATAATTAGAAAGGTTTTTTAATTAATGTTTTAATTACTGGGCTTGTTTTAGTAAAAATGTAAAATTATTGGGTAATAAATTAAATTATAAGTGTTATTTTAAGTTTACAGATTTTCTTGCGCGCCCAATTTCAAGCAGCTAGTTATCAGTTAAATGCGCTGAGTTTACTTGTATATATTTTGCGCAATGTTTACGGAAATTTGGGATTTTAATGATTCTTTTAACTAGCTCAAATTTTCTTTGAAGGGATAATTGAATCTATTTTGTATATCACCATTAAGTATTACAAAAGTGCTGGCGACCAATCATGTCCTACGCGGGCCCCGTCTTTGCCCACGCAAACCCTAACATTATTAATGAACTCCAAATAGTTCAAAATCTTTTCTGTCGTCGAGCTGCGAACGCACCCTGGTACGTCCGTAATGCCGACCTTCATCAGGACCTAGAGCTCCCAACAATTCAACAATTTCTTAAAAAACTCTCTGAGAACTTCTTCAAAGCCTCAGAGTCGCATCCAAACCAATTGATTCGTGAGGCAGCTACTTATGCAGCCCCACTCCCCTCTCGCTACCGAGTCCGCAGGCCGAGAAACTCTCTCTCGGACCCGCGTAATAAACTGACAAACGACCTGAACTGCCTCCTGGCGGCTCAGGCCAACTCTAATTATATTAAATTATTGTACTAACTAATATTAATTTGCCTTCGTAGGCACTCCCTCAGCGGCTCGTAGCCGCTTGCGCCCTCTTTTCCCAAAAGAGGGTCGCACACGATAAGGCACAATACAGCTTAATCAGCCGGTTGCCTGTCCCCAAAGGCGGTTTTTAGAGGGTATCACTTAGGGTCCCCGGTAGGACAGTGAGTCCCTCATAACCACGATAGACCGGCTATCGTGGTATGCGCAATGCATTTTCCGCCTCACTACGTACAGGGTAGCCCTTTAATTGCTTCGGGCGCAAAAAAAAACAAAAAACAAAAGTGCCGGACTGGTACCTCACTTGTGAGAGACTAGTGCCTGGTATTAAAAAATCTGTATTACAGGTCACCAAGCCTCCCCCGATTCAAATCAAAAAAGGAAATTACAACTACGTTAATAAGCAAAATAAACTACAGTAATTGCAGATTTCATATCAATGGGTGTATGTACTGTACGTATTATATTTATTGAGTGTGTGTGCGTGTGTGCGTGCGTGTGTGTGTGTGTGTGTGTGTGTGTGTGTGTGTGTGTGTGTGTGTGTGTGTGTGTGTGTGTGTGTGTGTGTGTGTGTGTGTGTGTGGGTGCGCGCGCGCGCGTGTGTGTGTGTGTGTGTGTGTGTGTGTGTGTGTGTGTGTGTTTACAGATATTTAGTTAGTACGGATTTGCAACTAGATTTAGGTAAAGGATGGAAATTTAGGATATTATTCAGTTTATTTTACGTGTATGGTCCTAGAAAACAGAAGAAATTGTGTTAGGTAGCTGAATAGAAGAATTGAGTTCGACATATAGTACCTTTTCTACGTTTGTCCTTTAGAAGCTCTGAAACGTATTTACACTGAGAGTGTTTCGTTAGAACGGTTTGTATAATGAAAGTTTGTCTCGATGTTAGATATCCCACTTCCTCTCTCGCCTCCTCCACCATCCATATACCTACGCATACATGGTCATCAGTCCCTATCTCAGCTGAATAATCGGGAGCTATCTCTCTGAGCAATATGTTGCTATCCTGGGCGGGAAGGCAGGATATTAAAGAGGGTATAATGTCGTGTGGCGTTACACAGGGCTCGGTTTTAGGACCGCTTCTTTGGAACGTTGGTTATGACAGCGTCTTGCGGGGGGATCTTCACCTGGGTGCTGGCATAATCTGATATGTAGACGATACTCTAGTCACCCAGGTGGAGACCTATGAGGCAGCCGTTCGTCTTGCTACTATGTCTGTGGCGCAGGTTGTTGTCAGAATCAGGTTGTTAAGTCTGGAAGTGGCGTTAAGCAAGTCCGAGGTCATTTGTTTTCACAGGCCTCGAAAAGCATCGCCACAGGGATCCTACATCATTTTCAGTGATGCCCATATTCAGGTTGGGTCCAACATGAGGTACCTTAGACTCATCCTGGATAGCCACTGGAGCTTCCGTGAGCACTTAAGGTGCTTGGCCCCCTTGCTAATGGGAGCGGCAGCTGCCTTAAAGTGGCCAGTACCCAATGTTGAAGGGCCCGATGCGAATTGCCGCCGCCTCTACTTGGGGGTGGTTCGGTCCATGGCTTTATATGGGTATGAGTTGGGGCTTTAACGGGAAGAATCATTGCCTTCCTGAGGCCGTCGGAGTCGTAGGAGGAATCTTTCACGAGGCGGCATGCGTTTTGGCGGCGTCCCCACCCTGGGATATACCCTATTCCTTGCATCTATGTATGATTGGCGCTCGGAACTTCGACACCGAGAGTACCGCACCTCTCCACACTCTGCAGCTTGTGTTTGAAAAGTGGAAGGAGCGTCTAGCCACCCGAAGGCAGGAATCAGGAATGTCGAGGCTGTTTGTCCAGTCCTATAAGACTGGACGAACAGGCGGCACGGTCACTGATCATCCGGCTGGTGCATGCGCTTTCCGGGCATAAGTGCTTTGGTAAGTATCAGTGCCGTATAGCCGAAAGAGAGCCGACAACTGAGTGCCACCACTGTGTTGGTCGCCACCAGGACACGGTGCAGCATATCCTTGAGGATTGCCTGGCTTGCGCTGAGTTACATCGTGACCTCGTGTTTTGTGGGTGACGACCTCTCGCTCCCAGCTTTCATTAAAGCCATAGTTGGATGCAAGAGAGCGTGGAGTGCTGGCGTTACCTTCTGCGAACAAGTGATGTCGCAGAAGGAGGCTGCGGAGAGGGAGAGTGAAAAGACGACAATTATCCCGATCCGCAACCGGAGAGCTGGGCGCCGGAGAAGAGCAAATCAGGCTCTCCTCCACCCCCATAATTGAGGCTTAAGTGGCGGACACGGGGGTTGTCTGTCGCCTCTTACGTAGGGCCACGAGGTGGCGTGTATGATATGTAAGTAGGCCGCTACAAGAAGAAGTCATCGAGTCGGACCCTGTAAGGGCTGTCACCATCGGGACTGCGGTAGTGTGCGAAAGCGTTTTCGTAGCCCTGACTGATGGTGAAGAGAAGAACACTGTAGGGTTTTGGCCGGTAGGAGTCCGGCATAACCTGTCTTATCCTACGCGACGGACGGGTATCCATGAAGATTTCTGCACGTAAAAAAAGGGTTGCAAACATGGGTTGTGAGGGACAGAGGAGGAAGTGGGTTTTAGCTTGACCTAAGTCTGAAGGTTATGTACTCGTATTTTGTTTTGGCAATGTTTAATGTCAACAAATTCTTAATTTTATTTTCCATTTTCCTACATTTTTGAATTTATAATTTTATTACTTTAGTACTTAAGTGCTAAGTGTTTTGAGCGCTGAATACTTTTAATGTTTTTATTTATTTTCTTACAAGTTCCAACATATCAATAACGTCATTTAGACCGACTTTTGATCATGGCGGCCTGTCTCAACGGAGACTTGCCATCTATGCAGAATATTGAGATATTTTGTACGAATATTTCGATAAAGTGTAATAGTGTTCTATAAGCACCAATGAAGTGCATTATACTTTAATAGTGCAGGGCAAGATTATAGACCACAAGTGTGTGCGCAGATGCACTTTCTATTGCCTCACTTTCATAGTCCGATGGATCGGTTATCCGATACAAATAAAGTGCGATGATCCGATTCAGAACCAACGGCTTTACGGGCTTTCTACGGTACAAGGATAAAACACCGCAAAAATCTTGACGCCGGACTGCTACTGACAATTTCTTGATAAAAAGCCCAATCCAATGGATCCGATT
This sequence comes from Parnassius smintheus behrii, assembly GCA_036936625.1. Classification (NCBI taxonomy): domain Eukaryota; kingdom Metazoa; phylum Arthropoda; class Insecta; order Lepidoptera; family Papilionidae; genus Parnassius; species Parnassius smintheus. The sequence goes on along the minus strand of JAUPFT010000021.1, from coordinate 4,168,158 downwards.
ACATTTATTATATCAAAAGACTTTTCTAGGTTGAGCATAGTTTTATCTCCATTTGTTTGCAGGATGAGATATAATATCATATACTTCATACAAAAAATTGGTAATAGGGCTCCCTTATTTGCTTATTTTAGGCCTATCTCTTATGTGTTATTGCGATCATTTTGTTGTTTATTTACGATATGAAACACACGCGTATAGTTTGCTGAATTTGTTTGTTGGTTCGCTTATTCGTTCGTTAGTTTGCCTGACTGACTGAATGTTTTATTTTTGACAATTAAAATTACAAATAAATTGTCATCATTTATAATAGCAAGTCGCGGGCATAGCTATTTTTTTATAGCATTGGGTGAAAAACAAGCACACAGTCCACCTGGTGGTAAGTGAATGCTGTGGCCCATAGACATCCACATTTATCCTCAATTGAGAATCAAAATGCAAACGCGTTATCATCCCTGAGGACTAAGATGGAATGCCTCGATGCTAGTAAATAGTGTTTCCGGTTCTCTCGCCATAGGAAACACGGCAGCATTACGCTGCTATTTTACGTTGCTATTCTGTGAGAGCGAGGTCCTGCCCCGGTCGAGCCAACCTATTCGTGCTACAACTATTATATAGCTGCAGCGTGGCTCTACCACGTAAAATGAGTAGTTATATAATATCTGTTCGAAGTAAGTCCAACAAAACCCATTGTAAGGACGGATAAATGGGGGATGAAATTTTAATATGACTGTTTAGATGGCATTGTTGTTACCTTGTACATGTGATATTATTAATCCACTCAAAGAGTCTAAAGAATTACTATTAAATAAAAGGTGAAGGGCTTTAAAGAACAAAAAACTGACCCTTTTTTGTTCTTTAAAGAATTAATAATTTTCACATAGCAGCTTCTGAATTTGGGGTCATAATATACTATTAAACCGTCTTTCGACTTCAGAAAGCTGTTTAAATTATTTTTAAAAAATCGTTTTATAATTTTAAGTTCTTTAAAGTCGAAGTAGTCGTTTAACAAAAGTTTCATTTTTTCATGTTGAATGACCTGACCAAAGTTTTGTAGCGCGTGGACATGTTGTTAATAAAAATGTGGTAAAGCCATGCTGCAGTTATAGTAGTAGTATAGTAGTAGTATAGTAGTAGTATAGTAGTAGTATAGTTGTAACATCAATGCGTCGGCTAAACCGGGGAAGGACCACGCTCTCACAGAATACGAGCGTAAAATAGTAGCTTAATGCTGTTGTGTTTCGGGGGGCATTATAGAGAACCGGAGACCCTTTTTGCTCGAGACGAGGCATTCCATCTTACTCCTCACGGGTGACAACACATCTGCATTTTGATTCATAATAGAGGACACATGTAGAAGTCAATGGGTCACAGCAACTACTTACCATCAGGTCGACGGTGTGATCGTTTGTCACCCTATCATATAAAAAAAAAAAAAAACTAATTCTACAGATGTATTTAATACAATCAACTTAACTATTGGATAATATAAGCTTATTATATTATATTTTAAGGTTATTATATTGACTAGCTCTTTAGGCCAGTGATCGTAAACGTGAGTGCTGATCATGGGATCCCGGGTTCGAATCTAGAGATGGGCCAAAAATCAGAAAATCAGAATCGGAGAAAGCACGTAAAGCCGTTGTTCTGCGCCTGATCTTTCTCCGTTCATGACAGATTATCATCTCATTTAACTATGAAATTGAGAGAATAGAGACTGCACCTGTGCTTTTGCATTCACTTGGGCACAATAATTCTGTCCTATGCAGATGGCCACTCTCCGTTGAGGCTAGCTGTCGTGATCAAAATTCGGTCAGGATGATATTATTATATTATATAACGAAAATGAAAAAATGAAGCAATGAAAACCAATGAAAAAAACGAAAAAATTAAAAAAAAATGAAAAATTATTACAAAAATGATGTATATATATATATAAATCTGACGAAAAAAACGAACTTACAGACCTCTTGATGGTAACTGGCTACTATTCCATTGAACACCTTCAGTAATTTTTTTGATAGGATAAGGGTGACAAACGAGCACACAGTCCACCTGATGGTAAGTGGATGCTGTGACCCGTAGACGTCTACGTTACAACACAGCAGTATTAAGCTGCTATTATACGCTGGTATTCTGTGAGAGCGTGGTCCTTCCCCGGCGAACCGACCCATTCGTGATATAACCATAATATCGGTTCGGCCGGGGAAGGTCCACGCTTTCACAGATTACCAGCGTAAAATAGCAGCTTAATACTGCTGTGTTTCGAACTAGCATGCATTTACCACCGCGTGGACTTTGTGCACGTTTGTCACCCTACTCTATAAAAAATCAATACAGCCTGTCAAAATTCCACTACGAACATAGGCCTCCAAGTGGATTGCCTCAAAGGGGATATTTTCTATAGGAGCCACGCTTTGCAGCTAGGCTGACAACCGCGGTTTTTATTTTCAAGGTGTTATTAGAAAGACGCTGCTGTCCATTTCTGGTTTGTCTGCCTATATCGCCTCCTACGACACTTCTTATGAAACACGGACGGTACTATATGTGGTAGTGGATATCCTTATACTAGAGCTTGCTGCCGTCCATGTCCTCAGGGGTAGCATATGCATCTTGATTTTTAACCGAAAATTAATCCAGGTGTTTATGGTCAACGGCATCTTTTTACTACTAGGTGGACTGTACGCCCTATGGTGACTGTGTTCTATAAAAACAACCATCAAGTAAACCGCATGCTCGTTTGCCATATGAATAACCAAAAAATATACGTGTTTATGGTACACAGCATCCACTTATCACCAGGTGATCTGTGTGATCGTTTGTCACCCTTCTTCTATAAAAAAATGTATATACAGAATAAGGAATCGGTACTTCCAACTAGGTACTCGGCCTAAACCACAAATCGAGAGCAAACATAAGAATCATATCCAAAGTTCGAATGACACGTCATTACACTTTACCACCAAAGCACTTTCCACCTACGCAGTATCACTTGGGCGGTTTTCAGTAAGCATAAGTAACTGCCCCCGCCCGCCCAACGCCTATGGGAGGCGCTTATATAAGTGACGACGGTGCCAGAAAGCGCACAGTACGTCGGTCGGCGTGCATAGCATGCCACGTTGAAACTTGTTGATCAGTGTACTTTTGAGCTGTCCAGAGTTCGAGCCAGGTAAGTTTGTAAAAGTATTACGTAATAACACCTATGCCAAACTGCCCTAACTTTTTAGAGTTTTCAGGTCTATTTTCTGTAGTTAAAAACTTTAAACTAAGCTAAAAGTTATGAAAGTTTTGTGACATATAGGAATTCGGATAAAACTTTTTGAATTATACCGAAACGTTTTTAGTCCTCTATTTATATTTTTTATTCATTGCAAAATATTTGTAATATTTTTTTATTTTACATCGAAAAAAGAAAACCATGCAGTTTAGAAACTTTAGACGCCGAGTTTGTTACCAAAAATTATTGCTAATATGTCTAATGAAATGAAATTGTAAATATTCGTTTGTTTAAAAGTTATATCTAGTATCTTATATCTCTGAAAGTTAATACCTTTTAACTTTTTGATTGCTTTAAAATTCTAAAGCAACATTGCGTTCGAATACCGGCATGTTTATATACATTTTTTGAAATATTTTTTTACAACAGCCAATTGTAGCCACGTAAGGTAATTTAAAAAATCGTTTAACTTTAATAGTTGTTTAAAAATTTAAATATATTTTAACTTTAAAAGTGGAAGATACTATTTAAAAATTTCCGTCTATAATAACACAATGTCAATGCTATTAAAACTAGGCAACTTTCTTTACACGTTGTGGTATGAAACAAAAAAAATCCATGGGTATCGTTTGTTTTGTAATTTGTTTCATATTTTAATAAGTTAAAAAATTTTTATGTTTATTGATATTTTTTTAATTCTTATGCTGATAATAAAAAGTTAATTTCAAAGATTCTAAAAGTTATGACATAATTTGAATATTAGGTAATTCTTCAATATTTTTTTCATAATTTTTATTTCTCCTCCGATTATAAAATTGGTAACAATATAATAATCCAGAGATTCCAACATATAACATATTGTATCAAAACGGAAAACTTATATTATACGGAATGTCAATATGGTGACGATATGTTAATGGTTATTATGATATAAAATATATAACTTCGAGATTTATATAAAGTTGTAACAATAGTTTTAAACTCCGAACGCATTATAGTACAAAATGAGGTTTATGTGTAAATTTATTAGATTTTACTTAGAATATAATATTAAATTACACAAACTAAACTAAAAACTTAAATTATCATATAGCCACACTCCCCGCGGTATAATGCCGAGAAAGTTTGCTCCGATTGCTTGCAAAATGGCTTTAGCTTTTAACACCACGGGAAAACCAAAAAGCAAAAAAAAAAGATTACATTAAGTTTATAATTAGTCATATTTTAATTTTATATTTTAACTCATTTGTAGGTTTTCTACCGCGTGTGATTTGCACACATGTTTTTCTTTCTTTATCTTTGATTGTCTTAAATCTGAATAACGTATATTATATAATTGCTACCCAGGTGGAGCCGGGGCGGGTGGCTAATATATAATAAATATTTAATTTTGAGCATTCTGAAACATCTAAGTATAAATTGAACATAAGGTAAATTAATAAGTTCAAGATTTCATCACCATCATCATCATCATTACAGCCCTTCACAAGTCCACTGCTGAACATAGGCCTCCCCCAAGGTAAGCCACAAAGCACGGTCCTGAGCCATCTGCATCCATCGACTTCTTGCATATCTTACCAGGTCGTCAATCCATCTAGTGGGGGGTTGCCCTACACCTCGCCTACCGGTACGAGGCTGCCACTTGAGAACCTTTTTTCCCCAACGGTTATTGGTTCTTTGAGCTATATGGCCGGCCCATTGTCACTTCAGCTTACTTCAATATTTAAGTTTATAAAATTGCTAAACGTAATAGACGTTTACACTAAAGGTTAATATCATTGTTTTATAAAGGGCTGATTTTTAAATCGTCAGTTAAAAGTTATTCTATTAAATACAACACAAATAAAATTCAAAATTACAGTTTCATGAATAAAATAGTTGAATTGTTTCACTTTTATATTTAGGTAGGTTATTATAATTAATTTGATAGAAAGAAATTTGATGATTAAAAAATCGGCCCTTAGATGATTGGTAAATTCTCTTAGTGGCGGTTTTCTTCAAAAAATTTTTGAGAGCACCTTATTTCTAATTTGCATTTCTAATAAGAAGCACGTTATTTAAGTAGTAGATACCCTTTTTAATAGAAAAGAGGCATTCTATCTTTGTCTTCAGGATTGACTACGCATCTGCATTTTGATTCTTAATACAGGATAGGTGTAGATGTCTATGGACTTGCAGCTTGCAGCTATGCAGCTTGCACTTACCGTCAAGTGGACTGTGTGCTCGTTTTTCACCTTTGTTCTATAAAAAAGCTATGTCGTTATTATTTGAAATCTTGTTATTTGAGATTCAGATTCCGTAATATAATATTATGCGCCCAGCGAATCGAGGGCTAGCGAATAAGCTAGTTAAGTTAATAAACGTTGTACTTTTGATACTATTTCAGGTATACTCATACGTAAGTGTAGCTAAATTATTATATTAAATTGTTTACACTCTTTGATCTCGACTTGAAGCGAGATCTCTGAGGAGCAGTTTTTAAATTCGACTGTATAGTTGTTTATATGTATCTTATATGATTTTAATGATTATTTTCATTAAAAGAGTTAAAATTTCAGGTTGGTTATATATAATATGTAATTTACCACTCTAAGAGATAACCTAAGGGTTGTAAAAATCCTTTTAATATAACTATTAGGATGAACACCTCATATTCCTTAATTCTTTTAAAAAAGTAAAAAAAAATTTAATAACTGTAAAGAATGAAATTCTTCTATGCAATATGTTTTAGCACCGACTTCAGAATTTGAAATACTTACTTATATTATTATAATAATTACTTTAATTTGTGCTATTTCTGTAATAACCATACCCTCTCAGTAGTGAGAAGAGACCTGTGCGTAGCAGTGCGTCGTATGTAAGCTGTAGCTTTACAGCTACTAGTACACTTCTGTATTTAGGTCTAAAGGATATAGAGATCCAGTATAACCACAGTCTATTACGCATTCCATATTAGTCCCCAGAGGTGACAACGCATCTGTAGTTATCTATAAATGAAGTTGGTTGTAGTTACGTGGTGGAGCCACGCTGTCGCTATATTATGATTGTAGCACGAATGGGTCGGCTCGAGCGGGGTAGGACAACGCTCTCACGGAATACCAGCGTAAAATTTTGCTGTGTTTCGTATGGTGAGTATTTTTTTACTGGATATGGGGCAATATATCTCCAGTTCGCAGGGGTGAAAACGCATATGCATTTTGATGCTTTATCGAGGATGAATATCTATGGGACACAGCACCCACTTACCATCAGGTGGACTGTAAGCTCGTTGTACCTTTAATTTCGTATTGGCTTATAGAAGGAAAAATACACATACACACAGACACATATATATATATATATATATATATATATATATATATATATATATATATATATATATATATATATATATATATTCCTTTGGCCGATCGATCGATTGTTTTGGTACGTACTAATACAATATCGAGGGTCTGGAACCCTGTAAGATAGGTTTATCTGGTATTTGGTTGCTGTGGCCCATAGACATCTACATTTCTATCCTCGATTACGAATCATAATGCAGATGCGTTATCACCCGTGAGGGCTAAGATGGAATGCTCCGTTTCCAATAAAAAGGGTCGCCGGTTCTCTACAGTCACCATACGAAACATAGCAGCATTACGATGCCATTTTACGCAGATATTTAGTGAGACCGTAGCTGCAGCATGGCTCTACCAGTACATGTATAACGTCTTTTCTTTTCTTTAAATTAATAAGTTACATCCACACTAGGATTTTCTCCTGTTCCGTGGGGGACAATTCACATACACAAATTCCACACAGACGAATATCCAGACTTGCAACAATTATTTTTAGGCCATACATATACTTATTGCGTGCGGGAAACGAAACCTAAGTCACTGATAAAAATGATAAATAAAGGAAACCCTGCGACACTCAAGCTACAATCGCTGGTTTCGTAGTTCCAAGTTAATTACGGATTCGTTCATATAACATGTACGGCTTAAGAACTGCAGGTGTAAAATTAATTATAACAAATAACGAAATACTTCGTTCTGAATATTCTCTATAGCAATGACATCTCTATATATAAAAATCAATTGCTGTCTTAAACAGATAATAGAAAATGGCTCGACCGATTTTGATGAACTTTTTCGTGTGTAAGAATGTAAAGGTAAACTGATAACACGTCTTACTCAGTTCATTGTCATCATCATTGCAACGCTTCACAAGTCCATTGCTGAACATAGGCCTCCCCCAAGGAATGCCACAAAGCAGGATCCTAAGCCAACTGCATCCATCGACTTCCTGCATGTCTTACCAGGTCATCACTCCATCTAATGAGGGGTCGCCCTATACTACGCCTACCGATACGAGGCTGCCACTCGAGTGTGCAGGTTTACACAGTTATTAATATGAGGTAGAAAATTTTTGCCTAGTTATTTGACGTAAAACTGTTCACCCTAAAGCTTTTCAGAATCGGAAAAAGAGCTTACTCCTCCGTCAACGCATCTGCAATTCCTCTGGTGTTGCGGTTGTTCATGGGCGGCGGTAGTCACTTACCATCATGTGAGCCGCATGCTTTTTTATACGTGGTAGAGCCATGCTGCAGTTATATTAGTAGCATAGTTGTAGCACGAATGGGTCGGCTCGACCGGGGAAGGACCACGCTCTCACAGAATACCAGCGTGAAATAGTAGCTTAATGCTGCTGTGTTTCGTATGGTAAGTATGGAGAACCGGAGACCCTTTTTACTGGAAAGGAGGCATTCCATCTTAGTCCTCACGGTTGACAACGCATCTGCATTTTGATTTGTAATCGAGCGTAGATGTAGATGTCTATAGGCAACAGCAACCTCTTACCATTATGTGGACTGTGTGCTCGTTTGTCACCCTATCCTATAGAAAAAAATGCTCGTTTGTGTCCTCTTCTATAAAAAATCTGTTTAACAATCGGTAATACTGTAAATTTCAAAGTATATAATACAACTATAAAATTAATAACACAGTTAAACGATTAAAATAGCGACTATAATTACGATTTTGTGGAAATAATATTCATTTATTTATTACAGAACATCAAAGGCCCCCCTAAACAAGACCCCTAAACAAAGGCCTCCGCACTGATTGCTTCTAAATTAAATATCTCCCTTATTTGCTATAACTGCCACACTTGGTAAATAAGTAACAACCGTTGGCCGGCTAACTTCTAGTTTGTTTTCCTCGAAAATAATCCATATATATATACATGCATTTGAAGTGTCTGTCTGTAATATTTAAGCTCAAAGGGTTACTTCCATGCTAATAGGGCATAAAAAACAATTTTTAAATTTTTAGTTTTTATTTAAAATTTTAATATTTACTTAAAATAAACGATTTAAAAAATAAAAATAAATTAAATAAATAAAATTAACTATGTTCAATAAAATTATCTTAACATAGCGATCCACGATTTCATGACTTAAAGCCCTCTAGCCTCTATTCTATTTACCACATTGAGAGTAAACCAATATTTGGTTTTATAAAATGACTTTTCCTATAGAATAAAGTAGATAGTAGCGCAACTACAAAGTAATTTTACTCAAAAGAAAACGTTCTTTTGACTTATCACTATAATTTAATCTGAAAGTAGGGATTGTAACATTTATTTGCTATAAAATTAAACGTTTATTATATATTTTATACCGCACTTGTGGTTAAAAAAAGATTACATTAAATTTATAATTATTCATATTTTAATTTTATATTTTATCTCATTTGTAGGTTTTCTACCGCGTGTGATTTGCACACATGTTTTTCTTTCTTTATCTTTGATCTGAATAACGTATATTATATAATTGCTACCCAGGTGGAGCCGGGGCGGGTGGCTAATATATTATATACTAATATTTAATTTTGAGCATTCTGAAACATCTAATTATAAATTGAACATAAGGTAAATTAATAAGTTCAAGATTTCATCATCATCATCATCATCATTACAGCCCTTCACAAGTCCACTGCTGAGCATAGGCCTCCCCCAAGGTATGCCACAAAGCACGGTCCTGAGCCATCTGCATCCATCGACTTCCTGCATGTCTTACCAGGTCGTCAATCCATCTAGTGGGGGGTTGCCCTACACCTCGCCTACCGGTACGAGGCTGCCACTTGAGAACCTTTTTTCCCCAACGGTTATCGGTTCTTCGAGCTATATGGCCGGCCCATTGTCACTTCAGCTTACTTCAATATTTAAGTTTATAAAATTGCTAAACGTAATAGACGTTTACACTTAAGGTTAATATCATTGTTTTATAAAGGGCTGATTTTTAAATCGTCAGTTAAAAGTTATTCTATTAAATACAACACAAATAAAATTCAAAATTACAGTTTCATGAATAAAATAGTTGAATTGTTTCACTTTTATATTTAGGTAGGTTATTATAATTAATTTGATAGAAAAAAATTTGATGATTAAAAAATCGGCCCTTAGATGGTTGGTAAATTCTCTTAGTGGCGGTTTTCTTCAAAACAATTTTTGAGAGCACCTTATTTCTAATTTGCATTTCTAGTAAGAAGCACGTTATTTAAGTGGTAGATACCCTTTTTACTAGAAAAGAGGCATTCCATCTTTGTCTTCAGGATTGACTACGCATCTGCATTTTGATTCTTAATACAGGATAGGTGTAGATGTCTATGGACTTGCAGCTTGCAGCTATGCAGCTTGCACTTACCGTCAAGTGGACTGTGTGCTCGTTTTTCACCTTTGTTCTATAAAAAAGCTATGTCGTTATTATTTGAAATCATCTTTAGATATTTTTGTTTCCTTTTGAATACTCCTGGTAAGCTTAAAATGCCTGTGCTAGGAGTGGTTCACGACAGTAGTCGGATGGCGGATTCGAACCCACGTCCTTTTGAGTTCGCGGTTCGCACCCTGCCATTAGGCTATTATCGCTACTAAATTGACGTTTCTGTTTTTGTTATAATGTGCGTACTCGACACACTTTTATACAAGCTACTAAAACTGTTCACTGTAAAAATTTTCAGAATCATTTAAAACAGTGATAAATAAAATAGGTCCTAAAACTGACCCATGATGTACGCTAACTTGAACCTGAAACTTCGAAACTTGAGTCTGAAAAGTTTTGTAACATATGTTATAATTATATATACATAAGTTTTTAGTTAGGGTTCGCATCGTTAATTTCCTCCATACTGAATTTTGGACACGGCGGCCAGTTTTAAAGGAGACTAGCCATCCGCGCAGGACGGAATATCTTTGCACGAGTGTGTGTGCAAGCACAGGTGCTCTCTCTATTCTCCCATTTTCATAGTCCAATGAAACGGTAATCCGACACGATCGGTGTGGGATCTCTTTTTCGAGGCCTGTGTATTGCCGCCAACTTCTTGACTCCGGGCTACAATTGAAAGTTTCACATTAAAATATATTTTGCGTGGTAGAGCCATGCTGCAGCTATATTATGGTTAGAGCACGAATGGAGCAGCTCGATTAGGGTAGGATCACGCTTTCTCAGAATACTAGCGTAAAATAGCAGCATATAGCTGCTGTATTTCGTATGGTGAGTGTAGAGATCCAGAGACCCTTTTTACTGGAAACGAGTCATTCCAAGTTAGCCCTCAAGGGTGACAACGCATCTGCATTTTGATTCTTAAACAATGCTAAATGTAGATGTCTATGGGCCACAGCTTCCACTTAGCATCTGGTGGGCCGTGTGCTCGTTTGCTATCCTTATTCTATAAAAAATAAGTCAATAACTTATTTTGTATATTATATATGTTCCGTATTCGGAATATATATATATATATATATATATATATATATATATATATATATATATATATATATATATATATACATATATATATATATATATATATATATATATATATATATATATGTATATATATAATTATATATATGCTGGTGGTTGAGGACTGTGCTTTGTGGTATTCCTCGGAGTAGGCCTATGTTCTGGACTTGTTGACGATGTTTTAGTGGGTCTCTAGATGGTTTAGATTCACAATTGGGCCCAGTATTTGGCGCTGTGGTCAGATCCAGAAGTCACCCGTGCTACGCCGAGGCAAATTAATGGCTTTATTTTATTTTATTTAATAATATATAAAAAGAATGCCTTGGTTGGAAATATGTAAAACAAAATAACTTCGAACGGATAGGTACTTACTTTATATTAACATGCTAAGTTGATATGTAAAACAAAATAACTTCGAACGGATAAGTACTTACTTTATATTAACATGCTAAGTATGATTTCCGCAATGCACTTTGCTTCATACATCTTAATACAATGCAATTAAACTGTGCAAGGACTTACTTCCTATTTCTTAACAGTAAGTAATTGCAACCTGTTTTCAGGTGAGTCGAGTTCCGTATTTTCTATGTAATTTAACTACTGACAACTAACTGACGTAATCTATACTGTACTCTACGCTAGTTGTATACGAGATACACATTTAATGAGTCTGCAATTTTCAAAGTAAAATAGACCAAAATTTGTTGAATATATCTCCTAAACGTTACGTGTTTCTTTAGTAATTGTAATCAGAACATATGCTCTATTATTTCAAATATTTTTTTCGTTCTGGTTGCGTACTTTTATGGTGCAAACCAAGATGAATTCTGTTATCGTTAATTTTCTGCTACGAAAATCAATGCTTTTCAAAAAATGGGAAATTTATTCTTTTGACCCCGGTTTTTGAAAATTGAGTTCTCATCAAATCACGACGTTTCGAGGCCCTAGGAAGCGATTCTGGCTATTTTTGCGATGATATCCGTATATCTCGCGCACGATCGTGTGTGTAATACTTACTTTACTTACATTACTTAGACACCCGTATTTTGATCAATTCTCTACTCTAGACGGCTCTTTTACTCAAAAAACGACGTTGATTACTGTGAATCGCATCGAAATCAGTTGAATTGATGAAATTTCGAGATAGTGTTTTTTTTTAAATAACTTGAAAACTTTCCATGAAATCAATTTTTTGTGTTATAAGCTTATTGTTAGACTGAAAAATTTGCGTCTACTGTCGTAAATCACATCAAAATCGGTTGATTGGTTCGTATAAATTTTGAAAAAAAAAATCAATATTGAAAATAACATATAATACATAACATAAAAACTCACGCCTGTCACCCCGAGGGGTAGGCAGAGACCACGGACTTCCATTTGGCACGATCCTGACATACCTCTTTCGCCTCCTTTACATCCATATATCTGCGCATACATGCTCGTCGGTTAAGGGTACTTCTAATGTGGCCTATTTTCAAAATATCGCCAATTTGGTCGATGAACTTTCTTCTAGGGCGTCCCTTCCCGACTCGGCCGTTCACATCTGCCATATAAATTTGCTCTGTCACGCTTTCCTCATTCATTATTTCTACATGACCAAACCACCGAAGCATTTCTTTCTTAATCCTGGTCACAAAATCATCTTGCATACTACATTTATCTCTTATCATGCGATTTTTCACCCTGTCATTCAGATTCAACCCTAGCGTACTCCTTAAGACCGCATTTCTACAGCATTAATTCTACTTTCGAGCTTCTTCTGCCACACCCAACTTTCACTACCATACATTAAAGAAGGAACTAACACAGCATTATGAATTACCATACGTGCCTTTTTTGACACATTCTGATTCTTCACAATAGAGTGTAGTGCCCCATTCACTCTATTCCCTGCATTTACTCGTCGTTCTATATCCTCATCCTATTGAAAATAAATAAATAAAAAACGTGTTTTTCCTAAATTATGACGTCTTAGAGCTATTCGAGCTCAAAAACGTAATTCGGATTTGGATTTGATATTGAAATTATGGACCAGGGATGACCAGCAGAGCCAACCAATGGTTTTCTTTCTTTTATCACTTTATAACGATTTAGGCTAATTCTGCTTGTAATAAAAGAGCTCCATGTTTGGCAGTGGATTGATACGGGTTCTAAAAGAAAATGGAAATAAGAGTAGTTTGATAGTATTAATTAAAGAATTAGTATATAACATAGTTGTGATAAATTCATATTCGGGTTATTCATGTATTCAGACACTTTCTTGTTATTCAAATGGTAAGATACTAATGCAGCCAATGGACAGCTGCAACCAACTACAAAAAAAACCTATAGATACCAGGCAGTCCCATAATGAACTGGCCTGATATAGTTCAACGCGACATGTCGCTACATGTTGTGTTGCATTAAATAGTACGTTTATCGTGCACTTAATATAAGAAACATGCATCGACATGAAATGCTTATTCTTAGTTTAACAGGCATTTGAATAACGAGAGTCGCGTATTTTTTCAAAATGTCGAAAACTGAGTATCGAAGTGTCATAAAGTTTCTGTTTAAAGAAGGTTTATCCCCTGCCCAAATAAAAGAACGATTGGATGGCGTGTATAAGGAGTCTGCCCCCTCCTATAGCACAGTGAAAAATTGGGTGAAAGAGTTTCTCCTCGGGAGAGAAACCGTCGAAGACTTTGGCCACGACGGTCGACCTGTGGAAGTACTCACTCCCGAAACGATTGCTCTTATCGAAGAGGAGGTTCTGAGTGACCACCGTTTGCAGATTAGAGAAATTGTAGCAAGGCTTGGGCTCGCTAAGAGTACCGTTCATCCATCCATCCATCCGATCCATGAACATATTCACATGAAAAAAGTGAGTGCAAGATGGGTACCGAAACTTCTTTCAGCGGTACAGAGACAGGAAAGAGTGCGCTGCGCTTCGGAGTTTTTGGATCTTTGTGGCGAAAATCCAAAGACTGTGATCGAGCGGCTAGTGACTGGTGATGAAACTATGATCTTGTATTATGATCCACAAAGCAAGCGCGAGTCAATGGAATGGCGTCATAAGGGTGAAAAGCCCCCTAGAAAGGCAAAGGTGCAACAATCGACTAAAAAACTGATGTGCACAATATTTTGGGATTTTCAAGGCATTTTGATGGTGGATTTTAAAGAACGTAATACAGTCGTGAACTGCGAATATTATGCTTCTTTAATATATAAATTACGAGACAAGATAAAGGAAAAACGAAGAGGCAAGCTGTCTAAAGTTGTCCTGTTGCTCCATGACAACGCCCCTGTTCATATCGCTGGTGTTTCGAAGGATGCAGTTCGTCAATGCGGGTTCACAGAAGTTCAACATCCACCTTACAGTCCAGACATAGCCCCGTCCGACTATTATTTATTTCCAAATTTAAAGCGGGACTTAAGAGGAAGAAAATTTTCAAGCGATGAAGAGTTGCAGGCGGCCGTCTTCAGTCATTTTGAGGATAAAAAATGTGATTATTTTTATAAAGGTTTAGAGATGTTGATTCACAGATGTCAGAAGTGTGTTAGTATTCATGGGGATTATATTGAAAAATAAAATTGGTTTCGTTTCATTTCCTTCATTGGTTCATAGTTAGGCCAATTCATTATGGGACCGCCTACGTATGTTGTCACCTCTGAGGACTAAAATGGAATGCTTTTTAGCATAATATTTCTTACGTGCTAGAGCCATGCCGACGCTGTATTATGGTTGTAACACGAATGGGTCGGAGACCACGCTAACACACCACGAGTGAAATAGCTTAATAGTATTGTGTTTTGTATGGCGTACGATAAAGACCAAGGACACGTTTCACTGGTAACAAGGCATTTGTGATGAGATCATTGGTCATTCTTTTTTCACCCGTCGTGCTAATACTTCTCGGAAACACGACATCGAGTATCGAAACAAACTTGTCTCTAAAGTCGATTCCTTATTAGACAATGTCTCGGATTGAAGGCAATAAAAACCAGCCCATTTCGGGATAGCTCCTTACCTTATATAAAGTGCAAGTCTGGTCGTGCATGGAGTACTGCTCTCATATATGGGCTGGTGCTGCAAAATGCCACCTGGCAGCGTTACATTCAGTGCAGAAACGTGCTAAGAGGCTCATTGGTGACCTTGATTTGGTTGAAACCAACCTTGTCAGCCTTGAGAACAGGCGCAGAGTAGCCAGCCTCTCGGTATTTTATAGGATGCATTTCGGAGAGTGTGCGCAGTAATTGCACGCTTAAATTCCTCCCTCTCCTTTCCACCATCGGACGACCAGGCGTTCGGCTGGTCTTTACCCCTTTGTTGTCAATATTCCACGCATTAAAACCAAACGGCTTACATCGACATTTTTAATGCGTACAGCAAAGGAGTGGAATAATTTGACAGCGTCTGCATTTCCATCCGAATACAATCTGGGCGTCTTCAAGGCAAGAGTCAATAGGTACTTGTTGCGCTAATACGGTGTGATTTACCATCTAGGGCTGCATTACCACTTACCACCAGGTGGAGTTGTGGTCAAGCACTGACTTATAAAAATTAAAAAAAAATTAACCCCCAGAAGACATAGGTTTGCGCTTTTACAGCTAAAAAGAACTCCTTTGCTGAATCAAGAGAACTGTGTACTCATTTGTAAAGTAAGGTTTACTTCAACTAAGAAAAAGAAAAAAAAAATGATAATAGCATATTAGTTGTGAGATCGACGTAGTTTGTATTCTTTACAATGACTTAGACGATTATTTAATAACACAAACTCAAAATCTTACGTGATGAAGTCGGGTTTTCCACTCGTTTATAAAACAGATAACCATAATCTACAAGAAAATATACTTAATATTTAAAGTGAAGTTACTTTGAGAGCGCTTCAATTAGAGATTAACCCATTTTTACGCTCGACGGGCACTACGTGGTAGATGAGAAAGATAAAACACGAAGTGTTTGATCGAGCAATCATTTCTGAACGTGTGCTACTTGCTTCAATTGTTCTTGAAAGGAGTGAGATTTTATTCGCAGCTATTGCTTGTCTCTAAAGTCGATTCCTTATTAGACAATGTCTCGGATTGAAGGCAATAATGATAATGCGATAAAGTAAATTTTAGAGAATAAAAATTGCACAGCCTATATTTTTTTAAACTTACGAGTACAGCCTATATAGGTAAGACCACTTCTCGACTGAGAGGGATTTAAGGCAAAGATATTTCAAGAATATTTCACGTCTCCGATTTTTTTTTAATTTCTCTGATATGTTTTTATTGTTGTTGATGTATTTCTACATCACCAGGGACGAGGGAATTCACTTAAAACTTCAAATAACAATTTCATGAGCGCCGGCGGATATCGAATGTGAGGTGCTCGCGTACTGTAAATTTTTTTGCGAATATAACGATTCCATGCCATGCCATTCCATCCAACGATTATATGTGACGGAGATCGAATCAGTATTGCTCGCGTATGAAATTTACAGCGAACGCTAAGCTCCTGTGTTACTACGGTATTTCTAAGTATTATTATAAAATTACACGATGTATTATTACAAAAACGCATCTACATTTTGTTTCTTCATAATCTATTTATATAAAACACAAAAAATGTTTCTTTGCAACCGTCCAACTGGTTTTGATGACACTTTTTGTGTGAGTTTGAATGGGTTCCTAGATGGTTTATATTTAAATTTGAACCCAGTAGGTGGCGCCGTTGTCAAGATCCAGAAATCACCCGTGCAAAACTGGGGTGATCACTAGTTAATAATAGATCTAGACGTATGCGGGCTGCAGAATCCACTTACCATCAGGTCATTACGCTCGCTTGTCACATTTATTTCTATAAAAAAAGATATTGAAATTATTTTAAGTAAATATCCAATGAAAACATATAAACAAATTGAATTACCGAATTCAGAGTTGCAAATGGGTCCTGAGGGCAGTTTGACACTCGTAGAGAATAACCGATGAGCCCTTATATTGAATTTCTTTCAACAACATCTAAAACTATTTTCTTTATTTATTTGACGCATTAAATTTCTGTATTGTGGAATTGGTTATTTACATATTCAACTTACATATACAATTTCAATTTTTTAACCTTTTTTTGTTGAGTAGTAGCGTTTTTTCCATAAAAGTGCCTGGGCCAGTCGGGATCAAATCCAGTCCGAAAGAGAAGCTCTGGTTGAGCGTGTAAAACTCACTTTACAGGCAGTCTCTGAAAGGGGTGATGCCAATCTCGCAAGATTCAACGTCTCCAAAACACAAGCACGTCTTTTTACTGCTAAAAGGAGCCCGCTCACCCTGGCTTCTACTTTTCGGAATATATCCTTGGAATACACTGAACGCCTTTAGTTATTAGGGGTTGAATTTTCTCCGAACCGCAACTATGTGCAGTTCATTGAGTCCACAGCCAAAGCAGCCGCAATGAAATTTGGTGTCTTTGGTGTCCTTGCAAGGGTGCGGCGGTACTTTAGCCTGGGCAGCTTATTACCTTATATAGCGCAAGTCCATACTTATAAACAATAGCAACACCAGGCAATTTCAGGTGTATTGCCAGTCCTTTAAAAAGGCGTTGGCTGGTTTCTTGAAGGTCCCTGAGTCTTGTTCGCCCGGAAAAATCGCCGTATGTACACGATTCCAGAAAAAAAGTCGTGCGAGAAAGAAAACTCCTAGTAAGTAGCACAGTTCATTTACCATCAGATAGGCTGTTTTGTTTGTCACCTTTACGAAAAGACAAATATGAAGACCACTGTCCTACAGACGTTTTATATTTTAGCCCACTGAACCCAGAATTATGGTTGTTCAAGAGTATGTATGTATACGAATATGAGGCGTTATTAGCTTCGTCTAAAATAAATTATGGTTGTGACATAGGCTATATAATATTTTTATATTGTATTTGAAAATACAAAAAAAATTGAAGGGATGGATTTTTTCAGTAAAGGCCAAAGGAATATATATATATATGACTGCCTCGTTGGTCTAGTGGTTGTAGTAGTGCGACTGCTGATCATGAGGTCCTGGGTTCGAATCCCGGAGTCGGGCCAAAAAATTTATTATTGAGGTATTTCGTCAAGAAATTCTCAGTAGTTGCCCGGATTCAGTAAGACGGCGGTGTCTCACCCCCGTGCATCGGAATGCACGTAAAGCCGTTGGTCCTGCGCCTGATCTCTCTCCTGTCGTGTCGGTTTACCGTCCCATCGGATTATGAGAGTAGGGGAATAGAGAGTGCACCTGTGCTTGCGCATACACCTGGGCACTATAATCCTGACCTGCGCCGATGGCTAGCCTCTGTTCAGGCAGGCCGCCGTGGCCGGAATTCGGTCTGTAGGACATTATTATTATTATTACTATATATTTTTATACATGGAATAGCCACGCTGCAGCTATATTATGTTTGTAGCTAGAATTGGTCGGCTCGACCAGGGTAGGACCACGCTCTCACAAAATACCAGTGTAAAATAGCAGCTTAATGCTGTTGTGTTTCGTATGGTGAGCGTAGAGACCCATTTTACTGACATGACCTAGATGTCATAGGGCCGTACGGAGTTTGGCGTGGGAGGAATGACACCACGATCCTGCTCGAAGTAACTGTTGCAAAACGTTATATTTACTTGGAGTGTAATTAAAATCTGATAAAAAGTAGCAAAATATAAAACACCTATGTTATAGCTAACATAGGATTGCTATGTGGGAGCACCATTATCGAAGGCATGGAGGCACGTTGCTAAAACAACACTAATTTCCTTACATCATGTTGCTATGTAGTAATTATTTATTAATCTAAATATTTATATATACCCGTGTTATATAGACGGATTGATTGCCTGAGGTATTCCTGTCTAGCTTGGTATGATGCAGAGATAGAATAAAGTTATAGTAATTAATATTATAGAATGAAGATATAGGTTAATATTATGAGAGAAAAGTAAAATACTAAAAGTTTTGTATTACATTGAAAATATGTTAGATCATAAAAATAAAAACAGGTTACAAAGTATGTAATTGATATTTATAATGCATAAATACGTATAAAACATATTATAAAAATATCATTAGAAACATAAATAAAATAATTTCTTGATGAAAAACAAATAAAAACATTTTTCCCGACCCTGGATTCGAAACCGGGATCGGATGATCAGCACTCTATGGTCGCTAGACCAATAAAGGAGTTAACGTCGTATATTTTCGTCGTTGCCTAATAAGATGTATGTCTACATCGCACACGCGAATATTCTCCCCAAAGCAAATTTATCAATTACATACGAAATTGGGAGAAGTAGCACGTAATTTCTGATGTGGAATTTTCACGGTTCAAATATTAATTACATTGCGGGAAATCAAATAATGATTAATTACTTACGCTTAGATAATTTTCTGTGTTAATAGATGTAACCCTTTTTAATGGAAACGAGGCATTTCATCTTAGCCCTCAGGGGTGACAATGCATCTGCATATTGTTTCTTAATCGATGATTTATATAGATGTCTATGAGCCATAGTGTCGACCGACAGACAATCAGGTGGACTGTATACTCGTTGGTCACCCTTGTCTATAAAAAACTAACTTTAACTTTACTATTGATTTGTTGTGAATTTGAAAGAATGGCGCCCTTCTATATTTTCTATCTCTTGGGCTTATTCCTTGCTTATTCTAATACTATGTTAGTTTCCTTTGGGAATCCATACCGCTATAATTCAACATTCGCCTTGACCATTACCTGTTGTAATATTAAAATCCTTTCTTAGAGCTGTTTTATTGTAATGGACAATATCCCTATTCAAGACATTCATTTGCGTTTGCTTACAAATATGTTTATGTTTTATTTTAGACGTATGCATTCCTTTATTTGCCCATAAAAGTCCCCTGAATTTTCCTTTCCCACTGAAGGAGGATTTGCCTTATCTTCACGCTTTGCAGTCTGATTGAACATTGCTATGGCAGACGTCTTGTACCTTTGTCTCTGCTGCCCGATGCCAGTCTGGGCATTTTAATTCTTTTTAGGGTTCCGTAGTCAACTAGGAACCCTTATAGTTTTTAGGGTTCCATAGTCAACTAAGAACCCTTATAGTTTCGCCATGTCTGTCTGTCCATCTGTCCGTCCTCGCTTAATCTCTGTGACCGTTAGCACTAGTGAAACACACACACTTAAACTTACACACTGAAATTTGGTACCAATATGTGTATCAATCACGCCGACAAAGTGGTAAAATAAAAATTGGAAAAAAATGTTTTATTAGGGTAGCCCCCCATATGTAAAGTGGGAAGTGATTTTTTTTAATTTCAACCCTAACATGTGTTATATTGTTGGAAAGGTATTTAAAAATGAATAGGGGTTTACTAAAATAATTTTTGATAATGCCAATAATTTCGGAAATAATTGCTCCAAAAGTAAAAAACAATGTGTTCCCCCTCTAACTTTTGAACCATTAGTTTAGAAAATATGAAAAAAATCTGAAAAGTAGAACTTTATAAGGACTTTCTAGGAAAATCATTTTGAACTTGGATGGAAACAACAGTGCCCACTACCGGGAGCAGTTGCAGGAGCGCGGAGCGCTGCTGGAGCGCGTACATAATGGATAGCCACCTTTAAACTCATAAATGGGAACACTTATTGTGACGGACGGGAAACCACGGAACCCTACACCGAGCGTGGCCCGACACGCTCTTAGCCGGTTTTTTTAAATAATGAGGGTTACAAACAAGCCCACAGTCCACCTGTTGGCAAGTGAATACTGTAGCCCATGGACCTATATATATCCTAGAATAAGAATAAAAATGCAGATGCGTTATCATCCTTGAGGATTAAGACGGAATGTCTCGTTACCATTATAAAGGATCTCGGGTTCTCTACACTCACCATTTTGATACTTAATCGAGGACAGATGTAGATGCTTATAGGTTACAGCATCCACTTACCATCAGGTGGACTCTGTTTTCGTATATCATGCTCATTCTGTAAAAAAAAACATATTGCCCTAATTTGTACATTAAATAATTATTTTGAAAGTTTTAATTGCGTATATTTTTGTTAATTACATTATGGTTAACCGTGTTACTCAGCTTAAAAGGTATACTTAAGTAAGAACCTTATTAAAATGTTATTCTTGTTTAAAATTATCTTGGTTAATTAAACGTGTTTTGCTAGATGACGTTATAGCTGATGCTTTAAAATTTATAGTTTCGGATAACTTAAAGATTATCTTCGCTCAAATGAGGAATGATGTTCTCTGCAATAAGTAATTAGTTTTAGTAATTAGTTTTTAAAAATATTAAAAGTTCTAAAAAACTACATCCTATATTGTGTCTCTCTGCTGGGCACAGGCCTCTCATATTTTCAAAAAAGATTTGGAGCAATAAGTTCGCTGCCTAGTCACAATGCGTGTTAGCGAATTTCAAATTTCCTCAAACTCCTCAGATATGGAGGTTTCCTCGCGATGTTTTACTTCATCGCCGAGCACGTAAATGAGCACTTAAAATTGCAAATAACAATTTTATTGTGCCAGCGGGAATCGAACTCGGTTTGCTCACGTACTGTGAATTTAAAGCGACCCTTGAGCTACCGCAGAGTATTATATTATACTACGTGGTAGAGCTGTGCGGCAGTTATATTACCGTTTTAACACGAATAACGGGAGAAAGGCCACACTCTCACAGAACACTAGCGTAGAACAGGAAAATAATGCTACTATATTTCGTATGGTGAGTGTAGAGAACCAGAGCACCTTGTTACTAGGCATCCCATTTTAGTTATTCCATTAGAGTTTTATGGGGTAACAACCTAACTGTATTTCGATTCTTAATCGAAATAGAAGTATATGGGCCACAGAATCCGCTTACTGTGAATTATGTACAAAAATAACCATTTCTGCCTACCCTCACTTAATAAGGTAAGCTTCTTATAGGATCATAGAATATTCCTATTCTCTTATACTCTTTTTAGCTATTTGGTTTATTGTTTAACCTTTACCTACAGTAAAACATTCGTAATCAGATTTAGTAGGCTTTAGAGAGGATGTTCCGGTCTTGCTCATAAATGTAGTGCTCATTTTATAAGTTTATTACAATGTAATTGATGTTTATATTTTTTAATATTGTAATTTTTTTGTATTCGACTCCTTTACGAGTGCTTCTGGAGTGTCTCGAAAGCAAAACTTTTTTTGTATAGGAGAGGGGGCGAGCAAGCATACGGCTCACCTGATGGTAAGTGATTACCGCTGCCCGTGAGCAACAGCGACACCAGGGGGATTTGCAGATGCGTTGTCGGTCTTTTAAAAAGGAGTAGACTCTTTTATTGAAGGTCCCTAAGTCGTATCAGTCCGGAAAAATCTCTAGTGGTAGTCAATTCCACAATGAAGTTGTGTGAGGAACAAAACTTCTTTCAAATCACACGGTGTTGGACCGCCAGTCATCCAGATAGTATGGATGGTATTGCGAGTTTTGTTGCGATATGCGATGGTGTTCGCAGTACCATTGAGTCAAGCCGATTGGAAAGAGCTCGGTTGCCGACGATTCGAACAGCTCTGTGCTGGATGCGATTAAATGGAAGGAGCTGGCACTGGAAGGCCCGGCCCAGAGATGGAAACAGTATTCCATGTGCAGCTGAACCTGCGCCTTGTAAAGTTGCAGGCAGTGAGCCGGCATGAAATACTGTCCCGCTGTACTGAGCACGCCAAGCTTTTTAGAGGCCAATTTGGCCTTCTCTTCCAAGTGACCACGAAACTGCACGTCACTCGATATGTGGACGACAAGTATTCCAATAATGGCTGAGGCAACAAGGGGAGTGTCTTGAAACTGAGGAAATATGACGAAGGGGGATCAGCGTAAACTTGTGTCTTCTGGGGATTAAACTGGACTGCATTTAGTCGCCCCCAGTCCGAGAGTTTGTTCAACAAAGTTTCGACTTCAGACACAAGTTTGTCCCGGTACTCTGCGAAGTTTTCCCGCGAAATATTGGCACGGACGGTATACAAAGCATCACCAGTGCTGTCGTCTGCATAGCAATGAATGTTACCGGTTTGCTACATGTCATTGATATGCAGAACAAACAGCGTGCTATCACGCAGCCTTGCGGAACACCAGCGTTAATGGGCTTGTAATCTAAAACCTTGGTGCTCTGATCAGTAAGAAAACTGGTGATCCAATTGCACAATTTCTCGGGAAGCCCGTAGGAAGGAAGCTTAATAAGAAGCGCTTTGTGCCAAACCCGATCGAAGGCCTTCGCTATGTCCAAACTAACGGCCAACGCTTCCCCCTTGGAATCTACTGCCTCCGCCCATTTATGAGTTAGGTAATTATCTACCATTAATAATTTTATTTGCTGCACTCAAAAGACTATTTATTTCAAAGTTATTATATTTCTAAAGGCCGAAAAACTAGCGCACAGTTCCCCTGATGGTAAGTAGATGCTAAAGGCTATAGATATCTAAGTACATCTATCTTCAATTAATAATCGAAATGCAAGTGGGTTGTCACCTCTGAGTACCAAGATATATGGCCTCGTTTCTAGTAAAAATGATATCCGACTCTTTACACTTACTATAAGAAGCACTGGCGCATTAAGCTACTATTTCACGCTGGTATTTTGTGATAGTGTGGTCCTTCCAGGTCTAGCCAACCCGTTCGTACAACAACCATAATATAGCTAAAGCATGGCTCTTATACGTATAAAATATAATATAAAAACTAAAATCTATTAAAAGTGTATAAAAGGCGCGCAGATGTTAATAGGCGGCCATAGTGTGCAAGGGAAAAGAAAATTGCGTAAGGCAATATGGCGAAAAAGCCATTATGAACCCAACTAAGTATCTACTTCAACACTCATAATTACAGCTCTTCACAAGTTCACTGCTGAACTTACCCCCCCCCCCCCTCGGAATATCACTAAACACGGTCCTCAGCCACCTGCATCCATCTACTTCCCGCATATCTTAACCAGTCGTCACTCCATCTAGTGGGAAGCCGCCCCACACTTCACCTACCGGTACGAGGCTGCCACTCGAGCACCTTTTTTCCCATCGTTTGACGGTTCTTCGAGTTATGTGGCCGATCCATTGCAACTTCAGCTTACTAATTTACCGTTGGTCTATGTCAGTCACTCAGGTTCTACTGTGGATATTCTCATTTCTAAGTTTATCCTGCAGAGAAACTTCGAGCATAGCACATTCGAGCATAGGTGTAAAGCAACCGCTGAGAACGGATATTTATCCAAAGCAGCCGATACCGTTATCAACCAGTTGTTTATCCAACTAAAGACGAAAAAGGATGGTTATGTTTTTACTGTGTGTGCGGGTGGCTAAGCTGAATCGCTTTTTGAAATGGTGCTTAAAAACTACTTGACTGATTAAAAAAATTCTTTCACCATTAGAATTCTATGATGATTACGAAACGTATGATGTATGTCATTATAGAGGGCCCTACTATCAACGAATATATTTTTTAGCTAAACTCGTAAAGTACTTGACTGACCCTGACCTGACCCTGATTTTCGAAAATCGAATTTTGAGATCCCAGGAAGCATAAATGTATGTGTGTGTGTGTGAGTGTGTGTGTGTGTGTGTGTGTGTGTGTGTGTGTGTGTGTGTGTGTGTGTGTGTGTATGTGTATGTGTGTGTGTGTGTGTGTGTGTGTGTGTGTGTGTGTGTGTGTGTGTGTGTGTGTGTGTGTGTGTGTGTGTGTGTGTATGTAAACGTGGTAGAGCCATGCTGCAGTTATATTAGTAGTATAGTTGTAGCACGAATGAGTCGGCTCGACCGGGGAAAGACCACGCTCTCACAGAATACCAGCGTCAAATAGTAGCTTAATACTGCTGTTTCGTATGGTGAGTGTAGAGAACCGGAGACCCTTTTTACTAAAAACGAGGCATTCCACCTAAGTCCTCACGGATGAAAACACATCTGTATTTTGATTCGTAATCGAGGATAGATGTAGATGTCTATGGGCCACAGTAACCACTTACCATTAGGCGGACTGTGTGCTCGTATGTCATCCTATCCTATTAAAAAAAAATGTAAACCTTTCATAACTTTCGAACGTCTTGATCGATTGAGACGCGGCGTTCTAAAGATCTCAATGTGGAATAGATTTGGTGATAATATAAACTGATCCGACCGAGTAGATTTTGAGAAATCTCAAAAATAAAAATTTTGAAAAACTGTTTTTTTGGTATAACTTTTAAAAGGCTTAACCGATCGATTTCAAAAACTTAACCTCAAAAAATGATATCGAATGCCCATTGGAAAATAAAAATCGGTATTCGTTTGTAGATATCGAAGGAGAAAGAATTCGAAAAAATGTTTTTTTTTTTTAATATAACTTCGAGATTTCACAACATAATTAGGTGAAATTTGGAGCGCTTTGCATTTGAAATTAGCGGGAAGTTCCAGGAATGGCCTGCAGTGTCAATAATTTTTTTGGCTAATCTCGAAAAGTACTTGACCGATTTTAAAAATTCTTGCATCATTACATTGCTAATAAGGGCATTAGTTGTGTGATAAAATTACATAATTATCATAATTATTTATGAGATTAATATTTTCTAAATAAATAAAAGTAAAAACCTACCTAAGGTGATCAACTTCAATTATTATTTTTTCAATTTAAGAATCGTATTTACACACTTTACCTACTCATGCTGATTGTTATAGGTATAGGTAATAAATCTAAAATAAAAGAGCTCCGCTTGAACGAAAAAATAATTTATTAAAATAAAACTAAAAATTGATAAAAAGTGGCACAGTGCGAGTCAGACTCGCAAGCCCATGAAGAGTTCCGTAGTAACAAGCATAGATTCTACATCCTGTCATTATCGCCAGCAACAAATTACTTTGTTTTTCATAGTGTTTGTGTAAATGACAATGTTGTATTTGCGGTTCTTGAAAATGTGCTACTTGTATCTTCTTCGGAATATATTCCCAAGTCACAATAAAAGCCAAAGAAAACTTTTAGCGTAGTTATATATACTATATTTCGTAATATATAGATATTTCGTAATTCTCCTGAAGCGCTGCTTACGCCAGTGATAGAGACGGGCAGTTCAGTGTGCAAGGATGGTATAAATTTCTTCGTATTTGATGCTCACAACGCTCGATGCCAGTTCATTCATACCAGTTCAGTGTGCCAAGATTGTATAAACTTCATAATATTTGATATTCATTATGCTCGATGCGCGATTCAGACATTGTGATAGGGGCCCAGACCCTTTTTGCTGGAAACGAGGCATTCCATCTTAGTCCTCACGGGTGACAACGCATCTGCATTTTGATTCGTAATCGAGGATAGATGTAGATGTCTATGGGCCACAGCAACCATTTACCATCAGGTGGACTGTGTGCTCGTTTGTCACCCTATCCTATAAATAAATAATAATAAAAAAGGGGCTTTATAGCGTGGTTCATCGCCTACAGCGTTAGTGGTAGAGAAGAAGAACTCTCGATTAAGGAACAGCTGCGCGGATAAATAGATCTGCGAGATTAAGCTGCACTTGCTGCGATCAGCCCATAGATGAGTTACAGGCTTCTTAACATACTGAGATTGAGAGAATAGAGAGTGCATATGTATCCTCAGAGACTTAGTGCGCTTTAATATCTCCTACGTATTTGGCTTGTCTCTGTTAAGGTCATTATGTTCTCAAAATTCATGCAACTAAAATGATAATAAGTTTATTATTACTTTATATTTTTCAGGGACAGATGAAAGAGAGAGTAGTCTCATAAATATATTGGCCTTTAAACAGAGCAATCTTATTTAACTGATATCCATAAGTTTTCTTACTAAAATTACTAAGTTTACATTCATAGTTAAGTTAAATTCTATAATGTATTTAATTATTATATATAAAGCAAGCATTATTAAGAAAGCAGCCATTAGTTCCTTTAGTTGTATAAAAGTTTCTTTGAGTGTATTTTGAAATTCCCTAATGATTTTATATTACGTAGTGGTGGAGGTATATCATTCCAGCAATGGGTAGCTGTACATTTGTAACTACCTCTGAAGGCTGAGGAATAATGTATATCTTACGTTTTATGTATGTGTTATGTCTTATTTTATTGTTATTTTTTTCTAAAAACGTCGGTTCATGTTTCAGTTTTCCTTTGGGGCCCTACTACGACCGATGTGAAAGAATAACAGAACTACCTGCGCACATTTAACTCTAATATTTTTCCATTCATTTGTCATTCATTCGTATCAGTCTATTAATGTTGGCTTTTTAATGCATATTTTGATTTTTCTTTTGTAAAGTGCTAGTCCTCCAAAACGTAGCAATGTCCTCGAAACCGAGTTATGTTCACGTCGGCCAGTCTCAACGGAGACTAGTAATCTGAACAAGACAGGATTATAGTGTCCAAGTGTATGCGCAAGCATACGTGCACTTTCTATTCCTTCACTCTCATAATCGACGGCAATCCGACATGACCGGAGAGACATCAGATCTGTAACGGCTTTACGTGCTTTCCGAGTCACGGGAGAAAGTGAAACGCCGTTTACTGACTACGGGTTGCTACTGAAATTTTTTGACAGAAAATCCCATTAAATGATTTTATCCCGACCCGGATTCAAGCCCGGAACTTTGTGATCGGCAATCGATTTAACAACTACTAGACCAACGAGGCAGTCAGTGGGTCCGAGCGAGATACGCGGCATATTATCTATTGTAAAGTAAAAACTAAGGTCCTTCTTAACCCGGGACTGTCAGGTTGGGTCATAATAACTCTTAATGTTTTTGAACGCGGGTATTTTTAAAACTTGTTGTGCTACATTTCCGTGCTTCTCACTAGCTGGAGCTAACATCCACGATAAAGTAGTTGTACTCCTTCTCTACCGTACTCGCGCTGGGTTAAATTTCGGAAAGGTAATGTAGTAACTAATTTTTCCTTTGCGCTGTCCCGGTGCGTATAGGCAAATTTAACATAATTTTAAGGTATTGAGGGTTACTACATACTTTCAGGTAAGCTACTGTATCCCATAGACTGTTAATTCATATTGTTTGTTCATAGATTACTTCAATTTTGTTATGTTTAATTTGAAACCGAAAACTTCAATTCCATTCTTCTATTATATGAATGTTACTCTTTACTTTTTAAATATAAATAATTTTAAAAGTAATTAAAACGAATTCAGAGTTTTCCATTCGACAAGTACAGTGTCAGAGTGACGGCTCTTAATTATTCTGGAACGGGCCATTGTGTGCTTTGCCGTGTCTATCTGACGTTGATTGCGACGCTGCTAGATGTAGCCACAGCTTCCCTGAACATGCCTCTTTGACGTAACTTTTGTTGAGCCTTTATTAGCCGCTGTCAAGTTAATTTACTAACGGCAATTTGTGTACAGTTTATTTATTTATTTTAGAGTATTTTGAGCCTTTTAACCAAACAAATAAGGAGCTAAGCGGTACCTTAATTAAAAGTTTTAGTTGGTTTTGCTCAACTAAACCTGAGTTTATGGTGCTAGTATTTTCGATATTAATAACTCAGCGGTTTTATAGTAGACGACAGTATTAGTAGCAGCACGAAAGTCTAGCGGTGACCGTTATTGCGCATAGGCAAAATAATGTATCATGGGGCAGTTTACAGGTAACGGGGCGGGCGAGCGTATTGTACTCACGCGCTGATTAGGTGTGCGTATCGTTCTCACGCGCCGATTGGCTACTGCTACTTGCTTACGGATACGGCGCTGCTATCCCCTCCATGTTTCCTTCAGCGATAGACTAACGTGCCGCGACTTGTAGTGTGGACTATTTTTCTTCTTCATCATCAGCCCATAAAAATCCACTTTAGGACATAGGAATCCCCCGTAGTAGGGAGAAAAAGCCTAGACACGTTGAGCAGATGGTCGCAGTACCATTCATCTCGCACCTTTGATGCTGTAAATAATATGTCATATTCAATTTAAGAACGAATGTAAAAGGTCAACTTGGCTAATCCCGCAGTTTTATTAATCTAAAGAGGCAATGGACCAGCCATATAACTCGTATAGCTGACAACTCGTAAAAGAAAGATCGTTTACGAGACGGTTGGAAACAACATCTTAACATTATCTGCCGACAAGCAACAGGACCTGTTTTATTCCCGTCTCAAGGAGAAGCATTGTGCTTTAATGCCAAAAAGAAAATCATAAAATTTTGACCCAATAGTTGACACTGTGTATTTTTTATAAAATAAGGGGGACGCGAGTATACAGTATACCTGATGGTAAGTGGATGGTGCGTTCCATAGACACATCTTTCCTCGATTAAGAATAAAATATCAGATCGTTGTCAACCCTGACGACTAAGATAGAATGACTATAGTTTCCAGTAAAAAGGGTCTCCGGTTCTCAACCCTCACCATACGAAACACAGCACCATAAGCTATATTACGCTAGTATGCTGTGCCGACACTTTCATGATACAACCATAATATAGCTGTAGCGTGGCTCTGCCACGTACAAAATATAGTATAAAAATTAAAATCCACTAAATCACAGTAGAAAATGCACACAATTTTACATCTCATGATACTTAGAGTAATACGGTAAATGTGTCTCACTTGGTTCGGTTTTAAGTTAGAGGATCTCACTGTATTATAGTCACACTAATTGTGTACATAAGATTGTACGTACGTATAGTTTTATTGTTTAGATAGAGACAATGCAGAAGGAAGCAAACCAGTAAACCAGCAGAAGCGTCTTCCTAATTAAACTTTAAAGTTAGAGACTTTATACGTTCCACTGATGGGCACAGGCCTTCCCTCATTTCTGATAGGGTTTTAGGGCAAGGAAGTGTCCGCCGCGCTGCCCCAATGCGTGTTGGTGAACTTCACATGTCTTCGAAATATTTTTTTCTTATTTCTTAACATGCAGGTTTCCTCACGATGTTTTGCTTCACCGTCGAGCACGTGGTAAATCAGCACTTAAAATTGTAATTAACAATATCATTGGTGCTGGCGGGGATCGGACCCGGTTTGCTCGCGTATTGTGAAATTTATAGCGAGCGCTAACCATCTGAGCTACCACGGCTCTCTCTATTCTAATTAAACTTAGAAAATAAAACTGCGTTTGTCAATCCGCCGGTTAAGCTGGCAGCTGTAACAAATATCTCCACTCTCTCATATGAGGCAATCTTTTGGGAAGCCTATGTTCAGAAGAAGACTTTGATATACTGTAATGAATTTATTGTTTAATTGTTAGTGTGCCCGACAGGCTCTGGTAATTACATGTCAACAACATCGATTTTATGTATAATATGATTAATGGAATGTAACAACCTTTTAAACAACTCGTTGTTTATTTTAGATATATAGAGATTATATAAATTACAGCATGGCTTTAACACGTTAAGTGGCCGTCTTATTTATAGTCTTTTTTAATAATAGTTAAAGGACAGAACAACGTCGACCGAACCTGTTAGTATCATTTAGAAAGAAAACAAAATGAGCTGAGAAAGTTGCAGTTGTTTTGGAAAGAGAGAATTTAATAGCGAAGATTGTGACCTTCGATCCTGGACTGTAAAGGGATATTGTTTGAAAGAAAGGGCGTTTATTAAATAAATTGCATGTTACGAGGATGATTACGAGGAAGGTCTATGAGGATGGCAGTGACAATGTAGATACATTATCATTGCCATCCTCACTCCAAAGACAGGTTTACACTTTCACAGGTACAGTAGCGAGTTAACTTGCAAACCTGGCGTGTAAAGTAGAAAATCTTGTTTGAACAGCAATGAACGAGTTAAGTAGCAAGTTGACAATGAACTTGGACAGGATAGCCGGCCGATTTATTTTTCGCCAAGTTAAGTTTAAATATCAGAGAAGACAAGAAAAGATCGTTACAAACCGATATTTAAACGGTGAATCTCACCACCATCCTTTGCAGTTAGCTACCGTAGGCAAATCTTTGTTACTGAGAACACGAGGGATCTGTGACAGCAAAACCTGGTTGCCGATATTCAGCACGTTAAGCAGGTTCTGCACTACAATAAGCTTCAGGTTCCGTGCCTACATCACAGTGACCGACCGAAGCCGGCCACAGTCGAGCGTGTGCCTGCTGTACAATCATATGTCAGAGTTATCACAGACAAGATTGGCTACAACTTGAAGCGAGCTTCTATTATAACATTCTACAAGCCGCCGAAGAAGATTGGTCAGTTCTTACGATCTGTCAAGTGTCATATTCCTCTACAAGATGCAGGGGTGTACAAGCTTGATTGAGAATGTGATCTCTCATACATAGGGCAAACAAAAAGTTTAATTAGAACCCGCGTAAAAGAACATATAGCTGACGTGAAGCATTAATGTTCCAGGAAGTCTGCAGTATGTGATTATATCCTAGGCGGCCCCAATCATTACATCAGATTTGATAGACCACAAATCCTCGCGAAAGAACATCGATTCCTACCAAGGATGGGACGTGTGGCTATTGAAATTAAAAAAAAAACTTCCTAATTTCAATAGAGAAGGAGGCTGGGTACTACCACCTGCTTGGGACCCTGTAAACAATAAAATTAAAACCAAACCCAAGCATACCACTGCAGGACTTCAAGATACAGTAAGTACATTCCGCGTAGATCGGACCATAAATAATAATTAAAAAGCTGAGTACCTTCTCTCTCTCTCTCTCTCTCTCTCTCTCTTTAATGAAATTAAAATAATACGTACCCAATTAGTAGTATTTATTGATAGATCAATTTCATTATATGTTAATTTAATAAAAATAATTGTAAAATATCAGTGCCATAGGCTTCTTCTAAAAAAACACATCCAGTATAAGGTACAAATAAACTGAGGCACCTCATAAATGTATTGAATACAAAATTCCATACAGATATTATACTAAATTATACACAAGCAATATTTATACATTTATTTGTTTGTAATCTGATTTCGATGAAATTTACAATTTATGGGTTTACGAGGGCGTAAAATCGATCCAGCTAGGTCTCATTTTTGGGAAAATACGTTTTCTCTGTGATTCCACGTAGAAAGCCTCAAATTTAATTTGCTCACGCAATATGATTGGTAATTTCTCCATAAAAATCATCTTCGCCTAAGCCCAATGGCTAGAGTGTAGGTCTAACATGCCAGAGTACGCGTATAATTGTTAAATTTTCATTTTTGATTCTTTAGCTGTATTCTAGCACGCACGATCGAAAAGTTGAGCAAAAATAATGTATAGTAGAATTTTTAAATTATTGTAGACTAACAAAACGTTTTGTGTGCGGAGTTACGTACATTTTTATGGTCCTATGTGTACTTGGATAATATGTTACTTAACAATTTCTTCTGGATAGGTGTAGAAAATTATAGTATGTTTCGAATAATTATATCATTAACGACTAACACTCATAGTTTAAAAAAAACGAAAGTTGCAGCCTTTATACATCTCAAGGCTGGGCAAATTCCTCTACTCATTTCTATAACAATACTATATAATTTGGCTTTCGTGAGGGTTTTAAATTAATTTTTTTTTGCAACTGGTACCCTGTTATTATTAACATATGGACTCTAAGTTTCTTGTAAAATGCTTTTATAACCTCTGATTTCATCACGCTAAATTAAATGAAAGCGACATTTGGAAAAAAAAGAGTATCGAATAAAAACAAAGAATTGGAAGATACGCACATTATCATCCACACTCGTATATTAACAATTCAAATAATCCGCACGTGCCCGCGTATTGTGTTTGCTCAATCAATCAGTGAAATTAATCATTGACTGTTACGGTTTGAAATTACAATGAAACTTGAAATCAAAATTTGAAGAGTTCGTTTATTGTCCTTAGTTAAATGATTTACATTTAAGATTTAGTTCTATTTTAACCCTTACCATCGGTTATAACGGACATCACCTTACAATTCCACTTAAATCACATTGTAGTAACAATGTTTTGACGTTTCTTTTTACTGAAAGTTCTCTTTTAACCTTCAAACTTATGTTAATATATTTTCTTTTAAAGTGTTCCTCTTAATACACACATAAATGCCTTAATAAAAACCTAGCTTTGCACAAAGGAGATGGCCAAAAATTGTATGAACCTGTGCCCCAGACTGTATAGAGATTAAATCTGTGTCATTTGAAAGTACAGATCTTCTACATATATAAAAAATTTGAAAAGTACATGTAGCTACGCAACAGTGGACAAAAGTTATGAAGATTTAAAAAAATTGATTTTGGCAGTTGGTTTTTATCATTATAACACAATGTAGATATTAATAAAGTTCCAATTCATTAGTGTTATGTGGGTTAATGTATATGTATGATGATTAGGATGTATCCTAACCAATTTAGCTAAAAAAAAAAACAAGGACAGCAGTTTTTTCAGTCTTTGAAATTATTATTTGTAACTAGTTTTTGTAACATAAATATTATTGATCGAAGTATATTAGACAGAAAATAATTAAACTTACGTATTACACCGCGTTGGGCTAGGGCATTTATATAAAAGTAAAATACGATAAAACACAAATAGGAAGGAAAAGCGTACATACATCATATACCAAAAAACGTCGCGTAAGTCCACAGACTACTACAAGGATACTACCAGATACCAAAGAATATAATAAGTATATACATTATACAGGAAAAGAGAGTACTCTGACGACATTTTATTGCAGACAAAATTGAACTACTAGCGCCTCCTACAAATTGAATCCGAACTAATTCGATATATGTAGCTCTACATATACCTCTTCTATAGAAGTAAAATGTATAATATTGTTCTTTAATTCGTATACATAATGAAACAGTTTTACTGCCTACTTTTTGTAATACTGCTTTTGATATTATTAAAAGTAGGTATAACAGCTCGACTCTACGTACTTTCTGAGAGTTTTCACAACCGAAATACAATTACATAAATTGAATAAATCTACAAACATGCGCACACGCAAAAAGTAGCCACCGTTTTGACTTTCATTTTCGTTTGAATATTTGGCGTTTTGAAGTTTAGGGTGGCCAGTATCATAATTATCATAATGTTTAAGTTTTTATTTTATGTGAAAATAATATTTGTTATAAACAAAATCACCAATAAATTTATCTTGCATTTAATTTTATTTTTAAATTAATTTTAGTTTCTTTTTAAAAAGTAGCGACATCTGTGAAGCCCTTAGACCAATAATAAACATAATGTTTTCGGAAACAAATTATGGATGGCGCTACCTTCAATTGAATTCTTGTGGTCCAAGGCAACTGTCCTACCCCTGCCAGATACTACGCATCGTAAGTCGGTAGACTTGAATTAGATCAAGTCTAACATTGACACTTTGACTGTTTTGATGCTTGACGGACGGATTCAGTGTTGCAAGTACTAAAGTAAAATAACCCTACTCTATAATGTAACGTTACATGTTTAAGCTGTTACCGTAATAAACAAATAAATAAAATCCTATACTTTAGTGTATTTTGATTATTTTGTTGTATTAATTCATTAATTGAAGGTTTGTTTTTATACATAAGATATCATAAATAAAGTATTTTTATGAGTTTAGCTATTGTTTTTCCCTACACTGATCTTTTAAGTATTATATGGCCACATTAAAGGTGCTATAGAGTGACTTCAAAGAAAAGAAACCTCTTTAAATACTTTTAAACTTGATTATTTTTCAACAGCTGCTATGAAATGTCAATAATTATTCATAATTCTTTTTTTTTTATTTAAATTAATAGCAATAGTCTTATTTTTATACAGCTTGGGCACATTTTGGCCATCTTATTTAAGAATTTAATTGGCTGACAAAGAAACGAGAAAAAGAAAGTACGATTATATATCGAAGGTCATAATATCACCACTTATGTAATATATAAATGTAATATATTTGTCCAGTCGCATATCAATAAGCGAACTGTAGAGCGACCCCCAATTAAGGACGTGGCGGCGCTGTCGTCGCGCCGCAAGCGAAACACACCGAAACCTAAATCACACTATCAATATTCCGAATCATAAACAGTATGTATGAACATCTCCGAACTATCACATGGAGTTTCGGCCGCTCCCCGGGCAGAACACTTTGTCCGGCGGGAGATCTCCCCTTTTCCTTCCACGGCCACAAATGGTAACTCCATAAACACCACTATTATCAGAATACCCTCCAGACCAAATTTTGTTCACGGCGGCCAGTCTCAAAAGACAGGATTATAGTGTCAAAGTGTATGCACAAGCACACCCGTACTATATATTTCCTCACTATCACAGTCCTATGGCTTCCCTTTCGGTGCCTTAAATACTAATATTTCACTCTTTTTTGAGTTGTATTTAAGGCCATGCTCCTCCGCATATGTCTCGGAGATAGAAAGCAGTTTCCTCAGTCCTGCTATAGAAGGACTGAGCAGCACCACATAAAGCCATTAGTTCCAGGTCTGATCTCGCCGTAGGTCGAATTACCGTCCTATTGGAACATGAGACTAGGGATGAGAGAATAGAGAGTTCATATTACTGCACTAAAGTCTACTATACGGGCGCTAAAAACCTGATATGCGCAAATGGCTAATCTCCGTTGAGACTGGCCACTGTGTCCAAAATTCAATATTACTACATTAATAAATCGTACCTGATGCTAAGGGGCGATGGAGCCGAAGAAGGTTAAGTGAACTGATTTAGTTTAAATCACTCTTGCCTTGAAGACACCCACATTGTAATTGGGCTAAGTCATATACAGTATGAAGTTTTTACAGATTGAAAGAAGTTTTCATGTTTCTCTTTATAATTACGTTAATTCAATTAATTTCAACCTACTAAACATTCAGTGAACTGAACATAGCCCCCTTAGATTGCCTCGTAGGGGGAATATCGCAAAAGCTGCCACACTTGGCAAGCGAGTTAGTTACCGCAGCTTTTTTATTGTTTTCAGTTATTATCGGAATAATGTTGCTTCACATCCCCTGTATCATTTCCCCTCTGTCACCTCTACCATACCCACGGAATTATACTACATACTGCCTCGTTGGTCTAGTGGTTGTAGTAGTGCGACTGCTGATCATGAGGTCCTGGGTTCGAATCCCGGGTCGGGCCAAAAATTAATTATTGAGTTTTTCCGTCAAGAGATTCTCAGTAGTTGCCCGGAGTCAGGAAGTTGGCGGTGTCTCATCTCCGTGCTTCGGAAAAATCGTAAAGCCGTTGGTCCTGCGCCTGATCTCTCTCTGGTCATGTCGGTTTACCGTCGCATCGAATTATGAGAGTGAGGGAATAGAGAGTGCACCTGTGCTTGTGCATACACTTGGGCACTATATATCCCGTCCTGCGCTGATGGCTAGCCTCCGTTGAGGCAGAACGCCGTGGCCGAAATTCGGTCTTGAGGACATAATTACCCACGGAGTTATATAGAGTATTGGTTATTTTTACTGCCACTACACAGCAAATATAATTTTTCACATACACACATACAGAATTCGTATTTTTAAGATCTTTTAAAACTTTTTTAACTTTTCTGACAATTGGTTTTTCTTCGGCGTATTTCCTTAAGTTCTTAACTCTTGAATACTTGAAACTCACTGCATATTTAAATAAAAATGCCTAAACATTTTTCAGATAACCAACAACATTTCAAGTTTATATTTTAAATTATATTTGGTTAGGCAACAAAAGAAAACTTTCTTATCTGCGGGCTACGCAATGTTCTGTTGTACTACGGCGTAGCGTGCTTATAATACACGTAGGCATTTGCTACGCTAAACGCATTCTTTCTAAACTAGAAGCTTTTTATCTATTTTTTTAATTTGAAAAAAAAAATGTGGTTAATTTCGTAATGAGATATCCTCATTCCACGACACTAGAGCGCGCCATAAAACGTACAGCACACTGATATTACAGCACAAGAGAACCAAAAATAACATTATATGACCCTCCAGCAAATAAAATTAAAATGAGTGATGGTTAATTACCTCGTGATGTCACTTGTTTCCTTTGAAATATTATCATCATCTGTTTATACACTGGACCCCAAAACATCATGAGCCTGCAGGCAAAACCTGCCGAGAAAATGCACATACAAGGGGATTGTATCGTGCTTGAAAATATTGTCTGTAATTAACCCAATTTACCATTTAATGTATTTAATCTGTTCCAAATTATGAGGATACATTTGTTTACTGTCATGTTTTATAATAATATAATGTTATTTTTGCTCTTCCGCTCATCAGTCTCATTTTGAGTTTTTTTAGTTTCTTCTTACTTTTCTTTGTAACAGAATATCAGCGTAAATTATCAGCATAATGCTAATTGTGTTTCCTGTGGTGAGTGAAGAGAACCAGAGACCCTTTTAGGGTTCCGTAGTCAACTAGGAACCCTTATAGTTTCGCCATGTCTGTCTGTCCGTCTGTCCGTCCTCGCTTAATCTCTGTGACCGTTAGCACTAGAAAGCTGAAATTTGGTATCAATATGTCTATCAATCACGCCGACAAATTGGTAAAATAAAAATTGAAAAAAAAAATATGTTTTATTACGGTAGCCCCCTATATGTAAAGTGGGAAGTGATTTTTTTTATTTTAACCCTTACGTGTGATATATTGTTGGAAAGGTATTTAAAAATGAATAGGGGTTTACTAAAATCGTTTTTGATAATGTCAATAATTTCGGAAATAATCGCTCCAAAGTAAAAAGAGTAGAAAACAATGTGTCCCCCCCCCCCCCCTCTAACTTTTGAACCATAAGTTTCGAAAATATAAAAAAATCTGAAAAGTTGAACTTTATAAGGACTTTCTAGGAAAATCATTTTGAACTTGGATGGAAACAACAGTACCCACTACCGGGAGCAGTTGCAGGAGCGCGGAGCGCTGCTGGAGCGGGAACATAATGGATACCCACCTTTAAAATCATAAGGGGAAACTACTGAACCCTACACTGAGCGTGGCCCGACACGATCTTGGCTGGTTTTTTATAGTTTAATTTTGCTGTGTTTCGTATTGTAAGTATAAAAAACAGAGGGCACTTTTGATGATAATGAGGCACTCCAGCTTAGTCCTTTAGTGGTGAGACAGCGAATCTACATTCTGATTCTTAAGCGAAGATAAATGTAGATATCTATGTCACAGCATCCAAGTGCCATAAGATGTTAGTGTGTTCGTTTATCAAAAGATATCTTTTGCATTACGGAGTTTTAAAAGTGTTGTTAACTCCAATTTGGAATAAAAATGTTTTTACTTTGATGAGAGTATGATAAAAATATTATACTCTCGTCTCGTATACGTGGTAGAGACACGCTGCAGCTTTTATGGTTGTAGCATGAATAGGTCGGCTCGACCGGGGAAGGACCACGCTCTCACAGAATATGTAAAAGAGAAGCTTAATGCTGCTATGTTTCGCATGGTGAGTGGAGAAATCGGAGACTCGTTTTACTGGAATGGAGGTCCTCAAGGTAGACAATGCATCTGTATTTTGATTCTTAATCGAGGATAAATGTAGATGTCTATGGGCCACAGCATCCACTTACCAACAGGTGGACTGTGTGCTCGCTTGTCACCCTTATCCTATATTAAAGGCAGGTTGGCAACCGCAGTTTTTTTATTATTTAGAGCTGTTGTCAGGAATGTGCGGCTGCCCATTACACCGTCTAATTATTATTCATAGATATTCCTACTGATATTTACTATGGCATTATAACGGATGATATGGGGTTGTGGATATTTTTACACTGCCATTATGCACTACATGAAGAATGATGAAGAAGAAACGATGAATTTGTGATGCGCTGTAGTTGATGTAGTGGTAGTAGTTAGTAAAAAAGGTATACGCCGTGTGGTAAGATATCCATCCTCTCATTTAGTCCCCGGGATGTCGTAAGACGTGCATGTATGCAATGCTAAAAGATTTTTGGTTTATGATAGATGGAGTTATAAACATGTGTACCAGATAAAAATACGAGACGGGAACAGGAGAGTCAAAGAAGACCACCAAACTATCTATCAATCATAGGGATTAAAGTGAATCCAGCCTCAGCACCAGTACCTCGCGGTGAAATTTTATAGACTGATTAGTAATGAGAAGTTAATAGGTATTGCAATGCAAAAACGCTATATGAAAGTAAACGATATTAAAAATACAAATGCATTTTCCTTTGAGTATGATGCGCATGGAAAAACTCTACAGGTGAGCGTTAGACTATTTTAAAACCTTTACAAAGCAACAAAAGTGAGGATTAGGGTTCCTCACAAAGCGCGCTTTCTACGTTTTCCCAGTTTTCATCTTTTGCGTTATAAAAGGTGACATTGAAATAATACTAGTTTTAACGGAATTTATCGCGTATATTTAACTTTTTTACCCGACGTTTCGAGAGCTTTACAGCACCCATGGTCACGGGAAGGACTGAGATGTTCAACGTCCAGCTGTCATAGTTAACCGCGGTTACCATAGATTAAAATTTTAACTTTTGTTCCGATCTACACAGTATGAAAATTTTAATCTATGGTAACCGCGGTTAACTATGACAGCTGGACGTTGAACATCTCAGTCCTTCCCGTGACCATGGGTGCTGTAAAGCTCTCGAAACGTCGGGTAAAAAAGTTAAATATACGCGATAAATTCCGTTAAAACTAGTATTATTTCAATGTGTAGTGTTCGCGTAAATATAAGAAATCATTATATAAAAGGTGACGTTCAAATATTATTTCATACTAAAATATGGTCATGATATAGTAAAAATAAAAGCATCAGTGGAAAGGCGGCTTCATCGCGCAGTGACTTAGCAATTAATTACTGTGCTGAGGGCCGAGGTTTTCAATCCCGCTCGGTACAACTATTTTTATGGCCTACAAATAACCGATCCTCGTCTAAATGTTTGTGCTTTACAATTTATGTATGTTAACTGCCTCCCAATAAACGTGAGAAAATTCTAGTAATTAGCGTTTATTATTTTAAAATAAAGCTTCAATGGGGGCGAGTTTCGTCGCGATATGTTTTTCATAAAAATTGAACGGCTGCCACTCAAGACACTCTTACACAGCGTACGCTCTACTAAACATTATGCTAAAGTTTTACTCGTTGGCCAAATACTTAAAATCTTCTACTAACCGATTTTGCAACACATGATTATCATTACTATGCGTCGTAGTGCCACGATGCAGCTGTATTATGAATGAAGCACGAATGGGTCGGCTCGACCGGGTCAGAACCACGCTCTGGCAGACTAATACTATAATAACCCTTTTTATACAGACTTAATCTAATAAAGTTTTTGAACTTTGCGAAGGTCAAATTTTTTGGGATTTTGTAGTGAAATACACCTGCCTATACATGGCCTCAAGAATGTATTACTGACTCGGTGGAGTCGAGTTACCGGTACTACTAGCTTGTCTGTTCCTAGTATTTACAGAACGGATATCACTTATTTTTGTAAAACTACTTTTTTACTTTACTACTTTTTTATGATCTCAGATATCATGCGTCCACTATACACTTTTGATAAAAAATATATAGTGGAATTACCCTCCAGAGAAGACTGGATGAATGGCCAGGTTATATGTGAGGTCGGTAGCCTCATATGGTATACCGATGGGTCTAAAATGGGCCTCGACGTAGGCTTTGGAATTTACGGGGAACGCCCCAAATTCAAACTTATGAATTTGGGTAGATACACCTCTATCTTCGAGGTAGAAATTTTTGCCATACTTCGGTGTGCTGAAATCAATCTGCAAAAACACTACGTCAACCATATAATTTACATAAAATCTGATAGTCAAGCAGCACTGCTAGCGCTGAGATCAAACTTAGTGAACTCAAAGCTAGTTGGAGACTGCGTGAACCGTTTAAACGCCCTGGGTTGTAACAACAGGGTCGTTTTAAGATGGGTTCCGGGTCACGAGGGTATTGTAGGCAACGAATTTGTCGACAAACTAGCAAGGGAGGGCTCAAAGTGCACACAATTTGGACCCGAGCCATTTTGTGGAATCTCAAGAAGCCTAGCCCGATAGACTCTTGAAACTCTTTATCACAATAAATCACTTAAGATCTGGTCTGACATACCAGGCTTAAAACATTCTAAAACCTTAATCGGGGCTTTTGATCGTAAATTTGCTTCAGAAGCCCTGGGATTAAGTAAAAATAAATTGCGCATTCTGGCAAGAGCCCTAACTGGACACTGTTGTCTTAAAAAGCACATGTCCATCCTGGGACTAAGCAACTCAAGGATGTGTCGGTTCTGTTCCATAACGGAAGAAACGCCTCTACACATCCTAACTGATTGCGGACCCTTAATGCGCAAACGTAACACTCATCTGGGACACTATCTTCTCCACCCAGAAGAAGTGAAATTGCTCACGGCTAAGCAACTCCTTCGATTCATTAAAGATATAGGTCTTAGCAGTGAACTATAGCCATAGCAGCGATCACAATAGACCTTCTAGGTCGCAGTGATACTGGTCTCTTTACCTAAGACCTGCATAGCTGCTTGCATATTTAAAAAAAACTACTTTATTTTTGTGTACGTACATTACATTTTTATAAATGTATTGAGAGGTCAAAGTTAAGATATTAATTTCTTTAAAGTTATGTCAGAGCAATTCTTTAGGTTTTAAATCATAGATTGCTTTTATGGCTCTCGTCTATAAAACAAATATAATTTCAGTGTCAGTCGCGTGTCAGAGCCGCGATAGCTCAGATGGTGAACGCTCGCTGTAAATATTACGAACGCGAGTGACCCGGGTTCGATCCCCGCCGGCACCAATGAAATTGTTAATTGCAATTTTAAGTGCTGATTTCCCACGTGCACGGCGGTGAAGGAAAACATCGTGAGGAAACCTGCATGTCTGAGTAATAAGAAAAAAATATTTCGAAGACATGTGAAGTTCGCAAACACGCGTTTGGGCAGCGCGGCGGACACTTCCGTGCCCTAAAACCCTCTCAAAAATAAGGGGAGGCCTGTGCCCAGCAGTGGGACGTATATATGCTGTAACTATACTTTACTTTACTTTTATTGAATAAAAAAGTTTCTATTTCTGTTTCA
Source organism: Parnassius smintheus behrii (assembly GCA_036936625.1). Lineage (NCBI taxonomy): Eukaryota > Metazoa > Arthropoda > Insecta > Lepidoptera > Papilionidae > Parnassius > Parnassius smintheus. The sequence goes on along the minus strand of JAUPFT010000021.1, from coordinate 4,126,260 downwards.
AAATAAATGACGCCACATTAAAGGCTCCCGATTCGGGCGAAGCTAAAGCTAAAAGCTCGCTTTTATTAACTATCAGTAAAATTTATTCGTAATTACGTTATTCTTTGTCCATTACAGCCTATGAAAGTCCACTGCTGAACATGGGCCACCCCATAGCTTTCCTCATAGGGAGAAATTTACCATAGTTGTCACCATAGATAATATACTATGTAGAACAGTTGTGGCAGACGTTTGGCAACAGAAGTTATTTGTAGTTTCAATTATTATCACGAAGACGCTACTGCCCATCTTCCGTTTCAGTTCCCCTATGTCGCCTCTGACGTCTCCCTCGCTATGGCGTAGTGTATATTCTCACACCGCAACTACGCCGTTAGTTCGCAATGATTCTCAAATTACTAAAATGTTATAGCTTACTAGCAATATTGTTATTTAAATGGCCTCTGTGAAAGATTATTTTTATACACCAAAATAATATTACTGACACGTTGTCAAACGTGTTTAGTAATAAATTATTTGGTACCCTTTTAACTTCTGACTGTTATGCGTGCTTTATCTTTTTTTTTTAAATATCTCACCATTAAGCTTTATAAAATTTCAAGTGGTCAGTAATCGTTTTTATAAAGTTGTTGTTAGTTTATTATACAACTTATTTGTTTGTGTACTTTTTATACTTTAATACGTAGTAGGACCACGTTTCATCTAATAGAGTTATAGCACCACGCTCTCACAGAATACCAGCGTAAAATAGCAGATTCATGCCGCAGTGTTGCGTATGGTGAGTGTAGAGAACCGGAAAGCCTTTTTGCTGGAAACGAGGCGTTCTTAGGCCTCAGTGGCAGCGTATTTGCATTTTCATTCTTAATCGAGGTTACCATGAGAAGAAATCTAATTCAATCAAGAAAAAAAAATTATATTTAAAAATATATATTTTATGGTCTATACATGGCAGAACCACACTGTATCTATGTTATGGTTATGGTCCAAATTGGTTGGCTCGATCAGAGAAAGACCATGCTCTCACAGAATATTGTAAAATAGCACCTCAAAGCTGCTGTGTTTCCTATGATAAGTGTAGAGAACCGGAAACCCTTTTTACTTGAAACGAGGCATTCCATCTTAGTCCTCAGGGGTGAAAACGAATCCGAATTTTGATTTTTAATTTAAGACGGAGGCTAATGTTAAATAGTGGTCTTTTGATAGTCTACAATCAATAAATGGATGGAATGTTATAACTCTACAACTTTTATGGAACAATGAAGAAAGAAAGAGAAGCAATGATATATAAAAAATAATTAAAAGGAATAATTCGAAGTAAATAGTAATTTTGTTTACATGAGTTCAGTAACGTTCATGAGGCTTATGTGAATTTCACAATTTTCATTAAACGTTTACGAACTAGTCCGTTCCTAATTAAGATAAATTTCTAAGTCATGTTATTTATGGTAGGCACTTTTCGACTTTTACGGTCTCATGCTGACAACATTGTAAATCTTAATATCTATGTCTTTTTACAAAAATAAGACCATTATTGACTTAAAAAATAATTACTGATAAAATTTTGAACTTGGTCTCTAGCTAATAATGTTCTGACTCATAAGAACATAAATCAAATTCAAAAGCTGCAGTAGTCATTTACCATCAGGTGCGATGTAAGTTTATATATCACTTGTGTTGTAAAAAAAATAACGTCAGATAGGCTGTAAATTCTGTTATCACATATGTCATAAAAATATCCGATGCTGTATGTTCTTTTATCACTTGTGTTATAAATAATAACATCAGATGGGCTGCAAGTTCTTTTATCACTTGTATTATAAAAAATAACATCAGATGAGCTATAAGTTCTTTTATTGACTATTAAAATTTTCAGTTTTAGATTTTCTATATTATAGTTTCTTCTTTTATATTGCATATAATTAGTTTTAATCGTAAATATTATAACCCTAAATAAATCATCATTATATTAATCAAATTCATTAATCAATTCATTATTTTAAGTCCTCTTTGCCTCAGTGACCAACACACGTACAGAAAAATTATTTATATATATATATATATATATATATATACATATATATATATATATATATATATATATATATATATATATATATATATATATATATATATATACAAACGATGTGATGCATCGCACGGGTGATTTCTAGATCACGACAACAGCGCCACCTACAGGGTCCAATTATGAATCTAAACCATTCTCGAATCAACTTAATCACACATACAAACACAAAATTTCACCTAAATTGTATATTTAATAATTGAATGAAATGGATATTTAAAAAAACATTGTATCCTTGAGAATAGGTCTTTACTTATGAAATTGCAGTTGAGCAGTACTGACCATTTTAAATCAAAATAATTTTTGTTTGACTAAGAATTTTGATTTTAAATTAATTTTATTTCAAAAACATGGTATTCTTTTTCAAAACTAATCATTGGTTTATTAATTAGCGTTCTGTTTTTATTGCCTTTAAATATTCTTCGTCATCATAGATACATATATACGCAAGTGATAAAACAACTTACAGCCTATCTGTTGCTATTTTTATAACACAAGTGATAAAACAACTTACAGCCTGTCTGTTGCTATTTTTTTATAACACAAGTGACAATTTTTTTTTATAACACAAGTGATAAAACAACTTACAGCCTATCTATTGCTATTTTTATAACACAAGGGATAAAACAACTTACAGCCTATCTGTTGCTATTTCTTATAACACAAGTGATAAAACAACTTACAGCCTATCTATTGCTATTTTTTATAACACAAGTGATAAAACAACTTACAGCATGTCTGTTGCTATTGTTTATAACACAAGGGATAAAACAACTTACAGCCTATCTGTTGCTATTTTTATAACAAAAGTGATAAAACAACTTACAGCCTATCTGCTACTATTTTTATAACACAAGGGATAAAACAACTTACAGCCTATCTGTTGCTATTTTTTATAACACAAGTGATAAAACAACTAACAGCCATCTGTTGCTATTTTTATAACACAAGGGATAAAACAACTTACAGCCTATCTGTTGCTATTTTTATAACAAAAGTGATAAAACAACTTACAGCCTATCTGCTACTATTTTTATAACACAAGGGATAAAACAACTTACAGCCTATCTGTTGCTATTTTTTATAACACAAGTGATAAAACAACTTACAGCCTATCTGTTGCTATTTTTTATAACACAAGTGATAAAAGAACTTACAGCTTATTTGATGTTATTTTTTTATCACACAAGTGATAAAAGAACTTGAAGGTCATCTGATGTCATTTTTTATAACACATGTGATAAAAGAACATACAGAATCTGATGTTTTTATAACATGTGTGATAACAGAACTTACATCCTATCTGACGTTATTTTTTTGCAACACAAGTGATATATAAACTTACATCGCACCTAATGGTAAGTGACTACTGCAGCTCTTGGACACAACCAAGCAAGACAATTCACCAAGACACCTAAAGCCCAAGCCATCCATCCAGTCAGCCTTTAATCAAAGAATACACATACGTTTTCACCTCTGAGAACTAAAATGGAATGCCTCATAGCCTGGAATACAAATGACTTTTAATACCCTTCGATTTTTCTTAAAACTAAATCAAAGTAACTCACTATAAGATAAATAAATTATAGAAACTGGAACTTATTTTTCATAGACATAGACCTCATAGACCTCCCCAATAGATAGGACCATAGGTTCCCCAATTAGCCATAGTTGCCACACTTGGCAGGCAGGATGGCAACCGAAATACAACCGAAAGATGCTGTTGCTCATCTCATGTTTCATTTTACTCTGTCACCCTTGTAAGTCCCCACGTTATGAAATTGGGGGTAGAGGAGTTTCTGACACCGCTGCTACACGCAATCAAAAGTCGTGGTCAAAATATTTAAAAAAGAATAAGTTTTATTTTTTGGCAGATACAATTAAATAAAAGAATATAGCGTCATAGCGCTTTGTTGATGGTAAAGCACACCTGAAGCCTTTCACGTTAACACATGCATTAATCTAAATTCAGACCTTTGTGGGTGCAATAAAGTGGTTGAGTAACGCCGCAAGGATTTAAGGTCGGTGTAAATTTAACCTTATTTATTAAGCCTTAAGCTACTCAGACAAAGCCACAGGTTAAGGTTACTTATAACGTTAAATATAAACGCATGAAATAATGGAAATCAACACGGAGAAGCGTATTGTAATAAGTAATAGCATTAAAAAAAACTTGTGTAGTTGCGGTGCAAGAATATACACCACCGGAAATTCCTATAAACTAAACCAGTAAGTATATCGAACCCGAATATTATAAAAAACTGCTGTTGCCAAATAGTCTACCAAGCGTGGAAACTTATGTGGAAATTTATGAATTAAAAACAATTCAAATTTTTAAAAAAAACTTCCTATGAAGCAAAATTAATATATTTTCGTTTTGCTTGACCAAATTAACATATTTGCGTTTTGTTTCTCAGTGAAATTCAATTTCATCGTAATTATGTAATCCAAAACTCATTCCCGACATGGAAACACAGTGTAATAGGTTTAAGATTACCCCAACAAACCTCTTAAACTAAAAACATTATTAAAATCAAGTACCGGACGTCTATAGCCAACCCCGAAATATTTAATGAGAAAGGTTATTTATATTTCACACACTGTGTGTATGTAATTATCTGGTGTATATCAATCAGAAATCAATGTTATGAATATTCATATTTTTTGTTCTACTCATAAATCAGCATGTTATTTTTAATATTAAGTAGTCTAGTAGTTTTTCAGTCCACTATATGGAATAAAATTTATTTATCAATATACGGGAGAGGTTCAAGTATAACAGTAGACTAAGTTCGTAATGAACTGATGGATAAACCACAGCTTATACGTGATAGAGCCACGCTGCCGCTATATTATATAGTTGTAGCACGAATAGGCCAGCTCGATCGGAGAAGGACTTCCCTCTCACAGAGTATCAACGTAAAATAGCAGCTTAATGCTGCTGTGTTTCGTATGGTGAGTGTAACGTTTCGGATACACTTTTTACTGGATACGAGGCATTCCATCCTAGTCCTCATGGTTGTCAACGCATCTGCATATCAGTAATCGAGGATACATTTAGATGTCTATGGGCAACAGTATCCACTCAACATTGGGTGGATTGTATTTGTCACTGTTATTCTATTAAAAAATACACTAGCCACTCCCGTTGTAGGTAGGGTTTTATTTTACATGGGGAAATGCTCTTATGCATACCAGCCTCTTATGTGGGCAAGGACGTTATGTCGGACTCGCCCCAACTAAAACCTCATTGTGTTACACTTTCGTCGCATATTGGCAGGGCTACGGAAACTCTTTCGCACATATCCGCCACCGTACCAGCGTGGGCCTCTTTTCGAGAGACGATTATTCCTACACCTTACCCTTCTCAGGCAAGACGCGGTGAAATAGAAGGTTTATTTCTCATAACAAAGAGAGTTTCACTTACATTAAGATACCTAGTAAGTAACATGCGTATTTCTTTGCCATTTTCCATAGGTCCCTTTACGCTCACTAATCATACCGTTTAATATTAGAGCCCTGACTTTTAATTGTTAATTAATTAATTCTTTTTGCGCTTTTAATAATTTCTTATAGCTTTCGTATTACAAAAAATAATTTGTATTCCTCAGTAAGTTACCTCACGTATTAGAGGAGGACTAAAACAATTGGAACAAAAGCCCAGAGGAACTTACAAAATTCGCAACTTGGGTTCTAATTATTTGTTAAATTCTTCTTAAGTACTTGCGGATCGTAAAGAGATTACTGCGATTGGAGGACCACAAACCGCAATACTTTGGGATCAATGAATTTGACTGCTTATCTTTTCAAGTCGAATTATAAATTCAAACAGTTCATATCAAATCAAATCTTCTATACTGTTTAATATTAAGGCTTGTTCAGAAGTACACATTCATTCACAGCCTATCAAAGTCGAAGAGCTGAACATATGCCTCCCCATATACTATCTTATAACGGAGATGTGGATATAATGATATTTGCTATATTTGCCAATACTAGAAGGCGGTTTGTTAACCACAGTTTTTTACCTCCTAGTTAAAGTCCTTATTAAAAAAGAAACTAGGTAATTGCATATTTAACTCTTATAATTTGAAACGTTTATTTAGTAAATACTTTTTAATTAAAAAACGTCCCCTGATACTAGTTTTAGAGAATACTTTAGTAACTAATAATTTGGATCGTGGTAGAGTCGCGCTACAGCAATAATATGGTTGTAGCAGGAATGGGTCGGCTCGACCGGATAAGGACCAAGCTCTCACAGAATACCAGTGTAAAATAGCAACTTAATGTTGCTGTGTTTCATAGGGTGAGTGTAGGGAACACCTTATTCTGGAAACGAGGCATTTCATCTTAGTGAATTTCAATAAGTATTATTTATAACCCATATGGAATAAAAAAGTTTCTGTTTCTGTTTCCGTCCTCAGGGGTGACAGTGTATCTACATTTTAATTCTTAATTGAGGATAGATGTAGAAGTCTAAGGGCCACAGTATGCACTTACCATCAGGTGGACTGTGTACTCAATTTTCACTCATATTCTATAAAAAAACAGCTTATTGGTGAGGTATATTGTTATATCGACCCGCATGCCAAGAGTGTTGCGGTAAATTGGACCTAGTCATTAGGTGGACTATGTGCTCCTTTGTCTCCCATGTTCTATAAAAAAAAACTATTGGTACACAATAATTTGGATAATATATTTAATAAATTATTAGTATTCGTAAAAATCCTAATGCGTAAAATAAGAAATAATTTTAAAATCATTTACATTTTAGCTTCGTAACTTTTGTGTTAATGAACGTGTTATTTCATGTTACTAATTATGAAGATTAATTCTTTAATAAATTGGGGCTTAAAAAGTTTCAATAGGGGTTACGTGCTTAAAAGCTGATTTCCCTTGTGCACTGGACGTTTTTTAATACGGTGAAAGTCAACTCTTTCGTTTAGATTAAGCCCGACAACTTCGTGATTTAATTAAACGACATAGTGTGAAACACCCTTAAAGGGGTTAAAGTCAAAACTAACTAACATTTTAAAACTAAGTACATTAAACTGTGCGATATCTGTTTATGAAATGAAAAATTGTGAAAAAATTATTCAAACATTTTTTTAAATATATTTTAAATCTATAACATGCAATGTTATCGATTTTTTTATAGAAATAGTGTGATAAAAGTGCACACAGTCCATGTTAAATAGATACCGCAGAACACCTAATATTTGCGCTATATTAGGTATTCTGTGATGGATACTATGGCCCTGTAGACACCTACGTTTCTATTATACACAGACATCTACATTTCTATTATAAATAATCATCTACATTTATTCTCAATAAAAAATCTAAATGCAGAAACATTGTCACAAGTGAGGACTTAGAATGCCTCGTTTCTGGTATGAAGGGTCTTCAGTACTCTACACTCACCATACGAAACGCAGCAGCATTAAGCTGCTATTTTACGCAAGTATTCTGAGAGAGAGTGGTCCTATCCCTGTTGAGCCGACACATTCATGCCACAACACATATAGCTGCAGCATGGCTCTACCATGTTTGATATATTGAAAAACTACACACCGATTTACCTTCTGAGTCGCGTCTATGTGCTGTTTTTGAGGGCCATTACGGATAGTCTCATACGCAGAATTAATGGCTTTCTAGCCTCCCAAACAAGCTGGTTTCCGAAAAGACTTTAGTACTATAGACCACATACACACGCCTCGACAAATTGACACAATACGAAAGAGTACAATTCGCAAATTTGTCTTGCATATATGGACTATGAGAAAGCTTTTGACTCCATCGACATTTGGGCAGTGCAAAAGTACTATTACTATGTTATATCCCCGAAACTTTTCACTGCTGCCAAGACGACGTTTCGTGTGGGATTGCCATCCCATCACACTGTGAGTGTGAGAGAATAGAGGGAGCATCTGTGTTTGTTCGCACACTCGTGCACTATACTCCTGTCCTGGGCAGATGGCAGTCTCCATTTGACTGACTGACCACCTTAGCAAAAATCGGTCTGGAAGGTATAGACTATCTACATATAAATTTAAACCATTATTTGACCCTATGGCCTTGAACCTGTGACCCTGCGAATCGATAAGGTCAAAGATGCCTACTAAATTTTTTTGTTCTATTGCCATTTGTAAAGCGGGGTAGATATAATTATAGTGGAATAATAAATAATAGGAT